>CM019827.1:125953265-125992615 GCA_009763385.1 Coix lacryma-jobi var. lacryma-jobi | reverse complement strand
CTATGTGCACCCCCTTGCATATGCCACTCGTCTACCACGATTCCTCCAAGATTGGGCCCGGTCCTACGCCACCCAGAAGTACAGTACACCACTCCTATCCAGGTACGACGACCACGTGGGTACGTGCTACTTCCGCCATCTCTCCACTCCCAGTGCGCGGTTGTCGGTCCAATAAAGGATTCCTCGGAGCCAGAGCTTTCCGAAGTATGTGAATAGTTACAAGTCTTGACCAGCAAGGCCCCATACGGATGGTCCCTAATTTTCCAGCCAGAACTACACCTTGGTTATATCTCACCCAAGCGTAATAGTCCCGTCAGTTTTTCAACCCTGTCCTGGTCGGTGTCAACTGTTGAGTCCCGGACTACAACATGACGGCACCGTACGCTCGGACAACCTCTCCTCGCAATTGACAAGGTACGGATCAGATACCAAGGTCAATGGCCGGAGTAGTAGAGTAAAGCCCAATTTCCATAAAAGTTCGTTAAGTCGATCACACTTTTGAAGTTGGCATTTTATTGCAAATCTATGGTATAGCAATGCTAAGCTTTTTGCAAATAGTTTTTAAACAGGGTAGGGGATCTTTGGTGGAGGTAAAGTGCAGGTAATAGGTCATCACACAAACTCCTATCACCTAATGCAGTAATTTAACTCAAAAAACATTTAAGTAAACTTTTATAAAAGCAAGGAAGGCTAAATGCACCGGGGCTTGCCTTGAAGAGCAAAGAGGGCAGGGCTCGAGGGCGGGCGGGGCAGTTGTCGGAGCTCGGGTTAGCCTCGGGGACAGGTTCGTCAGCGGCTGCCTCGATCTTGACTCTTCTTCGGTGACTATACGAATGCAATGATGCATGCACATGAGTATGCTAGCATGAATAATGCAATATCAGGGCATAACAACATGAACCCTAATCACTTTTTCTATTTGTTCTTAATTATTTATAAAGGTCATTTTATTGCAGTTGCTCCAAAATTACCAAATTAATCACATAGGTTTATTATGGTGTAGATAGATGGCAAAACAAAACTTCATAATTTTTGAGGTCATTAAGGTGCTCAAATAAAATCAGACATTAATTATCAGAAGGCACTATTTAACAATTAAAATAATGCTCAAAAATCAACTTGTTCCAAAAGATTTCAAAATTTCACCAGGACTAAACACGACATAACTAGCACATAAAATTTATCTCATGATTTTTGGAGCTACACATGTTTTTCTAAAAATCTAAAACCATCCATTTATTAATTAAAAGAGGGATTTTACATTTTTAAATTCTTGCAGAAAAGTCAAGTTTAATATTTTTTCTAAAATACTACATGGTATAGAGAGTCAATTGTAAAATTTTCAGAATTTTAGAGCAATACAGAAAATCATACAAAAAGATGAAAACTGAACACTATTCACATTTTAAAAGAAAAAGGAAAAAGACACTGTGCTCTTCCCGATCGCCGGCGGCCGGCCGACCGGCGGCGGCGCTGCTGCGCCGGCCACGGCGAGGCTCGGCAGACGAAACCAAGGGCATGGGAAGCTTCAGGGATCTCACCGGCGTTGATTAAGGGGCTCGGCGTGGTGAGGGGATGGACGGAGGAGGGTGGTCGACGGTGACCGGCGGACGGTTCACGGCGGCGATCGGCGCTCCGACGACCCTGCGCAACACACGAGGACCGCAAGGGCCTGGTTAGAGTCGCGCGGAGCCAAGGAAGCTGACACAGGGGTCAGGGGAAGATGATCGTGGCCGGAGAGGTAGTATTTGACGAACCCGAGCTCGTCGGGTTTCGCCGGAGATGGGAACGGCGAGCTACGCCGGGCGATAGGAGGCGGTAGAGACCAAATTGAGGGGTGGGGAAGCTTCACGAGCTCAATACGGAGCTGTTGGGCTAGTGGTTGGGCGGCGGGAGCTTCGGAGTGGGCTGGCGACGGCGGCGGAGACGAGTGAGGAGCTCGGACTCCGGCAGCCCCTTTTATAGGCACGGTCGGGGATGGTAGAGAGCACGGGATGGTGTGGATGAGCTCGGCCGAGGCGTGCGCACTCGATTGCAAGCCAGCGGGAGGACGGGCGTGCACCCAGGGCCTGGGCGAAGGCTCGCCGGTGACGGCCACGCGGCGGCGACGCCCTGGGCACTGTAGGGGACGGGGGCGAGGGTCAGCGCTCGCGAGCGGGTGCGAAATGATCACGGGGTCAGCGGAGGCAGGTTGGAGGTGCGCGTGCGGCTGCCAGGCACGCGGCGTGCGCAGCGCCGGCGACGAGGCGCCATGGCCGCCCCCCCCCCCCCCTGCTCTGTGCCGGCTAGAGGTAGGGGATGAACAGGGCTAGGTTTAGGTTTTGACTTTCTGTATTTTGCAAACTTCTCCCAAAATTTGAACTGCACAGGAAAAACTCAAATACCAAAGTTGTGCAGAAAAAAGAGATCTACAACTTTGTCAATATGAACATTTTCAAAATCCAAATAGTTTTTGAACCACATTTGAAACCAGAAAAGGGAACACTTTTGGGATTTGAATAAATTCAAATTACTTTTGATTTTACATTGAAAGTTGG
This sequence comes from Coix lacryma-jobi var. lacryma-jobi, assembly GCA_009763385.1. Lineage (NCBI taxonomy): Eukaryota > Viridiplantae > Streptophyta > Magnoliopsida > Poales > Poaceae > Coix > Coix lacryma-jobi. The sequence continues at coordinate 125,990,078 of CM019827.1, read as the reverse complement.
AAATCTGCAAATATGAAAGTTGTTCCTTTTATCAAAACCTACAACTTTGCTAATATACACTTTTTTCTGAAACTCAATAGTTTTTGAATAAATTTTGAAAGCTGAAAAGGGGACAAAAACTGGAATTTGAATGAATTTGGATTTACTTCAAACTTTGTACAGAAACTTGAAAATTTGTAAATACCAAAGTTGTTTCTCTTGGCCAGGTCTACAACTTTGCTTTTTGGACCAACCCCAAATTCTGAATAATTTTTGAATTACAAAAAGAGGGACAAAATCCAGGGTTTGGAAATCAGGGTTTTGCAAAGGGATTTGAAATCTGATTTTGATTTTTGAACTTTGGCCAACACAACAAAACTTCAAGACATCCAACTGAATAAGAATTACACAAAGCTAGGCACAGAGGTGAAATTACCATTTTGCCCTTATAGGAAGGTTAGAGCTTTTAGGGTTTGAAAAGAGACTGCTACACCAGTACTAAGCAAACATAAATGCAAGGCAAGAATGATTAATGACTAATGATGATGACATGTCAGCTTTATTACATTTTAAAACACCAGAGGTGTTACAATAGGTGTCTAGAGAAGATTATGACCGGGTTTAGGATAGATGGCCGTACTATCAAGAGGAGCAAACTTGTTTGCATATCGGTCATCTAGTGCCACTTGAGCGATCTAACTTTGCGATGTTGCTAGGATCGAGTGGCGTGGTGAGAGCAAGTGAAAATCCTTTGGAAAATGATTGTGAAAATGCTAACACACATACACATGTTGTTGTACACTTAGTGGTGTTGGCACATTTGCAAAGGAGAAGTTGTTAGAGAAGAAGTTGTGTTGAAAGGAGGCATGGAGAAGTGGGAGAAACTAGTGAATAGTCCCTCTCCCTCCTGCCGAGCTTGCGAGGCAGGATTCAGCGGTTTTCGGAAGTGAAGTGTTGTGCTCGGGGAGTATCGGACGCTGGTCCGAGGAGCATCGGACGCTGGGCCGAGCGTCCGATGGTAAACCCTAGTTTCTGTCAGAAGTTGAAGGAGCATCGGACGCTGAGGAATCACTGTTGCAGAGTCCGATGCAGGTGACGTGGCGCGAGCGTGCTTTCCAGGGAGCATCGGACGCTGGCCTGCGTCCGATGTGGAACCATCGGACGCGTCCGATGTGTTTCTACCCTCTCTGGAACCTCTGGTGTGTCATCGGACGCTGGGGTCGAGCATCCGATGCAGGTGTCTCGGAGCGTCCGATGTGAGTGCTGGTTTGCGCAGTTTTGAGCGGAGGCATCGGAGCGTCCGATGCTAGGCATCGGCGCGTCCGATGCCACTTTTTCTGGCACGCGAAGGAAAGTAGCCGTTGGGATCGCTCGGCCGAAGTTGAACGTGGGGGACACGTGGCGAGCATCCAACCCCCGATCCGGAGCGTCCGATGGTGGCGCAGGTTGCCCAGTGAAGGGGCAACGACTAGTTAGCCCTTGGGGCTATAAATAGAGTTGGTAACCGGCCTTGGGCTGTAGGTTGAGCACTCCAAAGCCTTGGTGGCTGGTGTGGATGTGCTTGGGAGCCCTCTAACTCGCTTGTGCTTGCTAGTGTGCGATTCTGATAGCGAGTGAGTGATCGCTAGTGCGTTGCTTTGTGAGATTGCATCAAGTGGCACTAAGTGATCGTGTTGCAAGCTGGTGGTGCTTGTTACTCTTGGAGGTTGCCACCTCCTAGACGGCTTGGTGATCGAGTCTCCGTCGTGAAGCCCGCGTGAAGATTGTGCGTGGCTCCGGAGAAGCTTTGTGAGGGGCATTGTGCTCGCCCCGCGGGAGATCGCGAAGAGCAACTCTAGTAGAGAGAGGCGCGAAGAGCGTCAAGTGGTCCGGTCGGATCGAAGCTAGAGCTCTTGGTGAGCACTCCATCGTGGAGAGTGTGACTTAGGGTCACCACTAGCAAGGAGGATCAGCGGCAACCTTGGGCTTGCCTCAATGGGGACTAGCTTGGTGGCGACCAAGTGAACCTCGGGATAAATCACCGTGTCAACCTTGTTCTTTCCCGTTGGTTGCATTCCCCTTACACAAGCTTGTAATTACTTTCATATATATTGTGCTTGTGTAGTTACCCTTGTAATTAGTTAGCTTGTGTAGCTTGCTAGTTACTCCCTCCATCCCAAATTATAAGGCATTCCAAGAATCTTGGAGAGTCAAACTTTTTAACTTTGACCAAAATTATAGAAAAAAATACAAAGATTTATATCATCAAATATGTATATTATGAAAATATAACTAATGAAGAATCTAATTGTACTTAGTTGGTATCATAAATATTATTATTTTATTATATAAATTTGGTCAAAGTTGAAAAAATTTGACTCTCCAGATTCTTGGAATGACTTATATTTTGGGATTGGAGGGAGTAACCCTCTTTTGTTATGCAGTGTGGATAGGGATCCTCAGCTGAGTATTATTATCCGGATTAACGTTTGCTCCTCGGTATGGAGACTTGGTCACTGACTGTCAACGGAGAGTGGTTCTCAACTAGGAATGTTTTGAAATGTAAAATGAATCATGAACGATGAAGAATTGAGGAATACTGAATCTTTCCAAAATAAAATAAGGTTTACAAAATGCTTTTCTGCAAAATACTTGATCTTGCTTAAGCCTTACCTTGACTACCCTAAGCCTCTCATTCCTGAGTCTTCTCCCTTTTTCCTCAGTCGGGTAAGTCTTGTTGAGTACCCCAGTACTCAGGGTTTGTTACCCATGCTGCAGGTATGGCAGAATCCCCGATGTGTCTTGCACCCTGCTGCGTGACCATCGTCCAGGGAAGAGGCCGATGAGGCCGAGGAATAGTTGTACACCCTCGGGCTGGGTGATTATAAGTATCTTTGCTATTCTCCACTATGTTGCCTATGTCTATTTCTATTATCAGGACTTGGTTTGTAATAACTGCACCTTAATTTCTATTTGGAACCCTGCTTTGTAAAACTATTATTATTTAAGTCTTTCGCTCTTTATTCCGATATTATTTGTAAAAGTATGCAATGCTGTAACCGAATTGTGAGATGATCCTGCGGACATTGGGCGCTGATGTAGCCCAGTGATGGACAGTCTTAATTAAGTGGAACATGGGATCGGCTGTCAGAGGTTGACAGGGACCTGTGGGCCATGAGATTAGGGTCGTTCCGTCACGGATTGGTATCGGAGCATCTCACTTTAACGTTGCAGTGTTCATTTTTTTTTGCGAAAACTTCAAAAGACCTTTTGAGTCCAAACAAACTAAACTTGACTATTTTGAGTCCAAATTGCTTCTCTCATCTTGTCTCTCATATGGCAACACTAGCTAGTGGAACAACATATTTTAAGCCCTATGTACCTTATTTATTTATTGCATTGCTTTGTTCCGTAGGAACGATTCATGCATCATGTCATAATCACTTAAGTTAATAATAAACTTCCTCTCTAAGTTCGTTTGGGTAGTATGCCTTTACCTGTTCTTGCTAGCCTTTCTCATCCATCTTCTCTTATCCAGACATGGCTCGCATCAAGCTGACTGCCCGCAAGTCGACTGGACCGCATGGTGTGCCACGCCACCAGCTGGCACCACGCGCTGGGGAGGAGACTGGAGAATCTTCCAACAGTCGTCGCTTTCCCCGTCGCACCCATAAGAACCTGAAGGAGGAGATCAAGGATCTGAAGGCTGAGCTGAAGAACTTGGAGCATGACTTCTACCATTCACGCCTGGAGTTTTTATGAGGCACGAGCTTCCCTGGAGCAGGCCAACCGGAACACGGTTCGCGCTATCGAGCAGCGCAATGATGCTTGGATCCGCGAGGACGTCACCAGAGCCGAACTCCACGGACTGCAGCAGTACACAGCTCAGATTGAACAGTTCAATGATATGCTTCATGAGGAAGTGCATCAGCTGTATGATCAACTTCACCCTTGGTACCCCCGGTTATGGAAGACCCTGAGGACGGAGTAGTGGAAGAACCCGATGTGGAACAAGAGCCAGACGTGGATGAAGAAATTGAACCTGCTGAGGACGTCCACGCTGAAGACGAGGACGAGGAGGAAGAGCCTGAGCTCATCCTCGAAGAAGAAGACGACGACGAAGAAATGATCATCATCGATGAGGACTAGACCCGTCTTTAGGAGATGGAGATCTCGTGTGTCTGTACCACCTGCTTACCTAAAACCTTAGTCTAGGTTTGGGAGCGTTAGTCTGTCTTTTGATAAGTCAGTCTGTATCTTTCTTTTCGTACCTTTTTCCCCTTATCAGTTCGTTGTTATCTGTCAGTCATCTTTATCAATCTATCAACCTTTGTATCAGTGAAGTTTATCAGTCTGTTGATTTCATAACCCTATCTATGAATGCTAAGTTCCAAGTTGCGTAACAGATGCCTGTGAACACTCACACCGGAGCCGGAGGTGCTGGGGATGACCGTCTCCCAAACCCTCCACCTGTCCCAGCTACCCTAGCAGAGGCCATTGCAGCCTTGGCCGCCGCTGCCAACCTAATGGCTCAAAACCAAGGACAACAGAACATTCACCGTGGTCGCCACAACATCAACCAAGAGACCACCTATGTGGATTTCACCGAAACCCGTCCACCGGTCTTCACCAAGGCCGATGAACCCCTCGAAGCTGATGATTGGCTCCGCACCATGGAGCAGAAGTTCGGTCTTCTCCGCTGTACTGAAATCCAGAAGGCCCGGTTCGCTTCCCAGCAGCTTCGTGGTCCGGCAAGTGCTTGGTACGCCAACCTGTTGGCTGCCCAGCCAGAAGGTCATCAGTTGACCTGGGAAGAGTTCCGCACCGCTTTCCGTGCACATCACATCCCTTCGGGATTAATGAAGATGAAGCTTGATCAGTTTCTGGCACTACAGCAGAAGGACTCCACAGTGATGCAGTATGTGGGTCAATTCAATCATCTCAGTCAGTATGCCTCAGAGTATGTCAACACAGATGAGAAGAAGAGGGATTGTTTCCTCAGAGGATTGCTCCCAAAGATCCGCAGGAGCTTGTCCAATAACCTGACTGGGTCTTATCACGATGTTGTTGACCGGGCTGTTGCTTTTGAAAAAAGCAATCGCCAGTACCAGGAAGAGAAGAAGAAGAAGAAAGCAGGGTCAAGCAGCTTCTCTGGTAGTCACAAACGCCAGAGAATCATCTATCACCCCAGCCACCACCACAATCGTCTACCTTACCCCAACCAGCAAGTGGTCGTCCGTACCGCGGCCACCACCCATAATGCCAACCAGCAAAGTGCCACACAGCCGAACGCCCCATGTGTTCATATCACCACTCCACAAACAGCCTACAACCATCCCTGTTACAACTGCGGCCAGCTTGGTCACTGGTCTCGTGAGTGCCCAAAGCCCAAGAGGTATGCTCAGAATGCTCAGAAGAATCCCGGAGGATCTCAGCAGCAGCAGCACCGTGCCCAGCAGCAACATGCCCAGAAAGGCAGGATTGTCAAGAAGCACGGGCAAGTCTACTACACCACTGTCGGCGACATCCCAGAAGGAGAACCCGTCATGATCGGTAGGTTTCCTGTTGCCAATCACCCTGCAGTTGTGTTGTTTGATTCTGGTGCATCGCATTCCTTCATCAGTCGTACTTTTGTCATCAAGCGTGAGATATCAATTGAGGATTTAAAAGAAAGTTTCTGCATATTTTCGCCTGGAGGGCGTATAAGTACTAAGGAAGTGGTTCGCAGTATACCAGTAATGTTGGGGGAACATGTATTTCCCACCACCATGATAGTGCTTCGTGATCAGGAGATAGATGTCATCCTAGGCATGAATTGGATGTGTCAGTATAAAGCCATGATCGACATCTTGAATAGAGTTGTGAGAGTGGATATTCCTAACAGTACTGCCAAACTCCTTCTCCAACTTCCAATGCCTCAAAAACCAGCAGCCACTCAAATAAATACCGCCTATGTTCTGGAAACCAGAGACATCCCCGTGGTTTGTGAATTCCCTGATGTTTTTCCTGAGGATTTGCCTGGTCTGCCTCCTGACCGTGATGTCGAGTTTGCCATAGAGCTAAAGCCCGGGACTGCTCCTATATCCCGCAGAGCTTATCGAATGCCTCCCAGAGAGTTGGCAGAACTAAAAATCCAATTACAAGATTTGTTGGACAAGGGTTTCATTTGCCCAAGCTCGTCTCCTTGGGGCTGTCCTGCAATCTTTGTAAAGAAGAAAGACAAGACTCTCAGAATGTGCATTGATTATCGCCCACTCAATGAGGTCACCATCAAAAATAAATATCCCTTGCCTCGTATTGATCTTCTCTTTGACCAGTTAGCTGGAGCCAAAGTATTCTCCAAGATCGATCTCAGATCTGGCTACCACCAAATAAAGATTCGTCTTGAAGATATTCCTAAAACAGCTTTCACCACCAGATACGGCCTATATGAGTACTTGGTCATGTCCTTCGGTTTGACTAATGCCCCCCGCTCATTTCATGTACCTCATGAACTCTGTGTTCATGCCAGAGCTTGATAAATTCGTGGTCGTGTTCATTGACGACATCCTTGTCTACTCAAAAACCCCTGAAGATCACACCAAGCATCTTCGTATCGTTCTATCCCGTCTCAGAGAACATCAGCTGTATGCCAAGTTCAGTAAATGTGAGTTCTGGTTAGATCAGATACAGTTTCTTGGTCATGTCCTATCCGCTGAAGGTGTGTCAGTTGACCCTGGTAAAGTGGCAGACATTCTGGATTGGAAGCCACCTACCACTGTTCATCAAGTCCGCAGCTTTATGGGAATGGCAGGATATTATCGTCGATTCATCCCGGATTTCTCAAGAATCGCCAAGCCTATCACCGAGTTAGTAAAGAATTCTGTGAAGTTTGTCTGGTCACCAGCCTGTGAGCAAGCCTTTCAAACTCTGAAGAAACTGTTAACTACATCACCAGTGCTAGCCCAGCCGAACATCGAGAAGCCCTTTGATGTCTACTGTGATGCATCTGGTACTGGTTTAGGCTGTGTTTTGATGCAAGAAGGTCGAGTGATCGCATATGCCTCCCGACAGCTTAAGCGACATGAAGAGAATTATCCAACTCATGATCTCGAGTTAGCAGCAGTAGTGCATGCCTTGAAGATCTGGCGTCATTATCTGTTGGGCAGTACCTGTAATGTGTACACTGATCACAAAAGCCTGAAGTATATCTTCACTCAAGAAGAGTTGAATATGAGACAGAGAAGATGACTTGAGTTAATTAAGGACTATGATCTTGAAGTGCATTACCATCCGGGTAAGGCGAATGTGGTCGCCGATGCACTCAGTCGCAAGTCTTATTGCAACTGTCTGATGAAGAAACCCTATGATTCTTCTTTGTGTTATGAGCTAGAAAAGTTGAATATTGAAATGATTCCACAAGGAACTCTGAGTAACATCAGAATAGAAACCCCTATCAAAGAGCAGATCATCGCTGCACAAAAAGATAACCCTGGAATCAAGCACATCATCGACAAGGTCCAATCCGGAAAGGCTGATTGTTTCAGGATTGATGATGCAGAAGTAGTATGGTTTAAGAATCGGTTAGTAGTTCCTAAAGTGCCTGAGTTAAGAAAGTTAATCCTTGATGAAGCACACTTGACTAGATTCTCCATCCACCCCGGCAGCAACAAAATGTACCAGGATTTGAAGCAGAAATTCTGGTGGACAAAGATGAAGATTGAGATCGCCCGGTATGTCGCTCAGTGTGATACCTGCCAGAAAGTCAAAGCCGTGCACATGAAGCCCGGAGGAGAATTGCAACCTTTACCTGTACCTGCTTGGAAATGAGACGATATCAGTATGGACTTTATCAATGGTCTACCCAAGACATCGAGAGGTTTTGATTCCATATGGGTGATCGTGGATCGCCTCACTAAGCAAGCTCACTTCCTGTCAGTGAAGACCAGTTACACCGTCCCCACTTATGCCACTTTGTACAAGAACAACATAGTAAAACTCCATGGCATACCCAAAACCATTATCTCTGATCGTGGTACCCAGTTTGTTGCAAAGTTCTGGAAAGCGTTCCATGCCTCACTTGGAACGAAGCTCTTGCACAGTACAGCATATCATCCACAAACAGATGGACAAACTGAGCGAGTCAACCAAGTGTTAGAGGATATGTTGAGAGCATGTGTGCTCACCTTCGCAGATACTTGGGATGACTGTTTGCCCTTGGCAGAGTTCTCATATAATAACAGTTACCAAGAGAGCATCAAAATGGCACCCTTTGAAGCACTGTACGGCCGCCGTTGTCGTACACCTCTCAGTTGGTCTGAACCCGGAGAAAGGGAATTCTTTGGAGTTGACCTAGTAAAAGATATGGAAGAGAAAGTCAAGCAAATACAAGAGAACATGAAGATTGCACAGTCTCGACAGAAAAGTTATGCTGACAACAGACGTCGACCTCTGCAGTTCGAGGTCGGGGATTATGTGTACCTAAAGGTCTCACCCACCAAAGGAGTCACTCGTTTTGGAGTCAAAGGAAAGCTAGCACCCCGCTACATTGGTCCGTTTGAGATTCTGGATCGTTGTGGCAAGGTCGCTTACAAGCTGAGTTTGCCCGATCATCTTTCAGCAGTTCATAATGTGTTTCATGTCTCCCAACTCAAGAAGTGTCTCCGAGTACCTGAACATGTGGTTGAAGTTGAAGGCGTTGAGCTAGAACCGGATCTGTCATACACTGAGTATCCAGTTCGCGTGTTGGATCACAAGGATCGTGTTACCCGAAGAACTACCACAAGATGGTACAAGATCCAGTGGAACCAAGACTCTGAAGAAGAAGCCACTTGGGAATCCGAAGATTTCTTGGCGAGGAACCATCCCGACTTTCTCGAATCTCTGTAAATGTAAGATTTTGCCTTTTCCTTCTTAAGACGTGGAATCTCGGGGCGAGATTTCTTTTAGGGGGGAAGGTTGTAACACCTCTGGTGTTTTAAAATGTAATAAACCTGACATGTCATCATCATTAGTCATTAATCATTCTTGCCTTGCATTTATGTTTGCTTAGTACTGGTGTAGCAGTCTCTTTTCAAAACCCTAAAAGCCCTAACCTTCCTATAAGGGCAAAATGGTAATTTCACCTCTGTGCCTAGCTTTGTGTAATTCTTGTTCAGTTGGATGTCTTGAAGTTTTGTTGTGTTGGCCAAAGTTCAAAAATCAAAATCAGATTTCAAATCCCTTTGCAAAACCCTGATTTCCAAACCCTGGATTTTGTCCCTCTTTTTGTAATTCAAAAATTATTCAGAATTTGGGGTTGGTCCAAAAAGAAAAGTTGTAGACCTGGCCAAGAGAAACAACTTTGGTATTTACAAATTTTCAAGTTTCTGTACAAAGTTTGAAGTAAATCCAAATTCATTCAAATTCCAGTTTTTGTCCCCTTTTCAGCTTTCAAAATTTATTCAAAAACTATTGAGTTTCAGAAAAAGTGTATATTAGCAAAGTTGTAGGTTTTGATAAAAGGAACAACTTTCATATTTGCAGATTTCCAACTTTCAATGTAAAATCAAAAGTAATTTTGAATTTATTCATATCCCAAAAGTATTCCCTTTTCTGGTTTCAAATGTGGTTCAAAAACTATTTGGATTTTGAAAATGTTCATATTGACAAAGTTGTAGATCTCTTTTTTCTGCACAACTTTGGTATTTTGAGTTTTTCCTGTGCAGTTCAAATTTTGGGAGAAGTTTGTAAAATACAGAAAGTCAAAACCTAAACCTAGCCCTGTTCATCCCCTACCTCTAGCCGGCACAGAGCAGGGGGGGGCCCGGCCATGGCGCCTCGCCGGCGCTGCGCACGCCGCGTGCCTGGCAGCCGCACGCGCGCCTCCAACCTGCCTCCGCTGACCCCGTGATCATTTCTGTAACACCCTCATTTAAATTTTTTCCCCAAATTAATAAAAGGAATTAGAAATTAATTAGGTTGGCTAGTTTATCAGAGGAGGAAAATAAAATTTATTTATCATTTTCATGTTGCATTCATGCCATTGCATATTTTTATTGTGTGGTAAATGATTTATTAAAACCCGTATAAGGCGAATCGCATTTATCTATTTAGAAAATAAATGAAAAGGTTTATGAAAATTTTAGGAAAAATCAAACTCAAATTTTATTTTCAAAACCTAGAGAAAATATTTCTAAATATTTCAAAGTAATTTTGATTTCAAACTGGTTTTGATTTTGAATTCAAAAGGCTTTTGAAAAAATTGGAAAATCAAATGACAAAAGGAAAAGAAAAGGCAAGGACCTCATTCTCTCCCTCACCTCGGTTTTGGCCCGGCCCCAAACGGCCGACCGGCCTGCTCTCCCTCCCCTCTCCTCTTCCAGCCGGCCCAACCCACCCCTCCTCTCTTCGCGCGCGGCCCAGCCCGCTGTTTCCCCACTCCCTCTGTCCTCCTCCACCCGCACTCCCCCTCCCTCCTCACCGCGCGCACCGGCTCCCCCGGCCCAGCAGCGACCGCGGCCCACGATGGCACCGCGCAGCTGCCCACAACAGCGCCCCTCTCCTCAGCTCGCTCACTGCCAGGCGGACCCCACGCGTCAGCTTCCTCCCTCACCTCCGCCCTATCCGCACAGCCGCTCGATGCTCGCCCGATCCGCCTCGAGCTCGATCGAGCGATCCTCCCCTTCGACCCCGACCCCTTTTTAGCCAGCACCGAGGTGTGACGGAACCGCCCAATAATGTGGCCCACTTGCACACGTCATCGTCATAGGGAGCCCAATGACTGTGCAAATGAAACACGTTACTGGAAAGATCCGTCGGGTGTCCCCAAGAGGACCCCGAATTACTCACGAGCCACAGGACCATCATCATGAAGGTTGGAATAATTACAACATTACAACAGTTGATACAAAATACCATCGGAGTGCGGAAGCAAGATAGATAAACTTTACAAATTATGAAGATGTTACTTTTTACATAAAAATAACTGGTATTGCGGAAGTAGAGTAGTATGACAGGACCACACTTAGGCGGAGTACCTAAGTTGGAGAAGAGGAACAACCAGATCACGTCAAGCCCACTGACATGATCATGATCAACACCACCTAATAGAAACCTGCAACAGGGGATTAACAAACCCTGAGTACTGGGGTACTCAACAAGACTTACCCGACTAAAGAAAAAGGGAGAAGACTCAGGAATGAAAGGCTTAGGGTAGTCAAGGTAAGGCTTAAGTATTTTGCAGAAAAAGTATTTTGTAAACCTTGTTTTATTTTGGAAAGATTCAAGCATTTCTCAATTCTTCATTGTCCATGATTCATTTTACATTTCAAAACATACCTAGTTGAGAACCACTCTCCGTTGACAGTCAGTGACCAAGTCTCCATAACCGAGGAGCAACGTTAATCCGGATAAATAATACTCAGCTGAGGATCCCTATCCACACTGCATATGTAGCACCCAAGCTTGCATATGCCAACTCGTCTACCACGATTCCTCCAAGATTGGGCCCGGTCCTACGCCACCCGGAAGTACAGTACACCACTCCTATCCAGGTACGACGACCACGTGGGTACATGCTACTTCCGCCATCTCTCCACTCCCAGTGCGCGGTTGTCGGTCCAATAAAGGATTCCTCGGAGCCAGAGCTTTCCGTAGTATGTGAATAGTTGCAAGTCTTGGCCAGCAGGCCCCCATACGGATGGTCCCTAATTTTCCAGCCAGAACTACACCTTGGTTATATCTCACCCAAGCGTAATAGTCCTGTCAGTTTTTCAACCCTGTCCCGGTCGGTGTCAACTGTTGAGTCCCGGACTACAACATGACGGCACCGTACGCGCGGACAACCTCTTCTCGACAATGACCACATGCTAGCTAGGCAAGCAGTCATCGAACGGGAAGTAAAGCCAAATTCCCATAAAGATTCTTTCAGTGATCACACTTTTGAAAATGGCATTTTATTGCAAATCTATAGTATAGCATCACTAAGCATTTTGCAAATAGTTTTAAAGCAGGGCTGGTGGATCTTCTGGTGGAGGTAAATAATGCAGGTAATAGGTCATCACACAACTCCTATAACCTAATGCAGTAGTTTAACTCAAAAGCATTTAAGGAAAACATTTTATAAATCCAAGGAAGGGTTAAATGCACCGGGGCTTGCCTTCATTGCAGGGAAGATAAGATCCAAGAAAGATTGACACAAGTTAGTTCGTTTGCTGCTTGAAGTTAAGTCTTTTTCGACGAAGCCTGTCCAACAAGAACCCTCCTCCGAGGCTCGTTCGACAATGGTGAACACCAGAGCTTGATCAACACGACTTCAACACTCTTGGATACTACACGTGGATAAATGATGTATGCTTTAACATGATGCCATGGAATGCATGCTAAGGTGAAGGACAAGACTACTGATTCTAGAGTACAACTTTCTAACATGTGAGTAACTTCTAGGATAGACATAAAGATTAATTATCTTTATCTTTTTAAGCAAGATTAAACAAACTTATTAAGCATTATTTACAAAACATTGCAAGGCATCACAATCATCATAGACCAGAGGGGTGGGGTCTATGAACAGCAAACAATCCAAAAGGTCACACCATGATTACTTTTCTGTTTTTCCTAATTTATTTTAAAAGATCATTTTATATAGTTGTCCCAAAATTTACCAAATTAATCTCATAGGTTCATCATGGTGTAAATAGATGACAAAACAAATTTCATGACCTTTGGAGCTATACATGTTTTACTAAAAACCTAAAACTATCCATTTATTAATTAAAAGGAGGATTTTTCATATTTTAAACTTTGCAGAAAAGTAGAGTTTCTTATTTTTCTAAAATACTACACAGAGCAAGGAACACACAACATTTATCTCAAGATTTTTAGAACAACAGATTAAACCTCACAAAAATAAGAAAACAAAACACTATTCATATTTTTAAAAGAAAAGGAATACTGTGCTTCTCTCGAGGCTCGGCGCGCTTGCCTGTAAGGCGGACAGCGGACCGGTCGCTCGAGGTCTCGGCTGGGAAGGCAGAGGGTGGGGATAGCTTCGCGGGCTCACCAGGAGTTGGAAACGAGGCTCGGCGAGGCGGTGCAAGGGTCGGAGGCGGGAGCTCGATGGTGGCGAGGCCTCGGCGGAGGCTCGGCTAACCTCTCGAGGGTAGCCTCGGCGTGCTCGAGGCTCCGTCCGAGGGTGGCTGCGATTCGCCCGAGGCTGAGGGTGGGGCTCGACTGCTTCGAGGGGGCACGGTTCGCAGGCGTGCTCGAGGGTGAGGCTCGAGGGGACGCTCGAGGGTGAGGCTCGAGGCTGGCCATGGCATGTTCGAGAGATGCGGCTCGAGGGATGTGGCTCGAGGGGACGCTCGAGGGTGTGCGGTTCGAGGGTTGGCTCGAAGGTTGGCTCGAGGGTGAGGCTCGAGCGATTCGCCGGAGTTGGAGGGGAGTCGCTGCGCCGGCGAAGGAAAGGACGGAGGGGTGAAATTGGTGGCTTGGGAAGGTGGAGAAGCTCAAGGCGAAGGCAGTGGCGGCCTTGGCGGGCGCTGGGGCTGCCTGATGGCTTGGGTTGGCGAGGAAGTGTTGGTGGTGGCAATGGGGAGCTTGGTGGCTTTTATAGGCGTGGGGTGATGCCGGGGTCCGGGCGAAGGACGGTGGGGGTCCGGGCAAAAGGACGGTGGGGGTCCGGGCAAAAGGACGGTAGGGGTCCGGGCAAAAGGACGGTGGGGGTCCGGGCAAAAGGACGGTGGGGGTCCGGGCAAAAGGACGGTAGGGGCCGGGTGAGGATGAGGTAGGGGTCCTCCAGCTATGCACAGTGAAAACCTATTCTTCTTTTGAAATCTTGAAAATTACTCCTAAACTTTGAACTGCACAAGGAAAACTCAAAACACCAAAGTTGTTTAGAATTTGAGATCTACAACTTTGCTAAAAGGACCAACTTCAAATTTTGAACAACTTTTGAATTAGAAAAAGGGGTAAAACTAGAGTTTGGAAATTTGGGGTTTTTCAAAAGGAATTTAAATTTTATTTTGATTTTTGAATTTTGGTCCTCATAACACAGCATCAAAACACTTAACTGAACAAGATCTACACAAAAATTAAGCAAACTTAAATGCATGGCAAGAATGATTAAAGACTAATGATGATGACATGTCAGGTTAATTACTTATTAAACACTAGAGGTGTTACACGAGGTCTCCCAAATCTCCCACCGCCACCAAGACGACCTCCCAGCGCCCTCACCGACTCCACCGCGCGCCTCACCACCGCACCGCCATTGCCGAGCCGTGCCGAGCTCGACACCCCCTTATACCCGCCGCCGTCGACTCTACCCTGGCCACGTGTGTGATCACCGAAGAACGCCGCGCCCATAGAACCAGTTTTCGGCGTACATCTTCATCAGGACGCGTCCCTCAACCTCACCGGAGCCGCGAGCCGCCGCTCCACGACATCCTCCTACCCCGAGCTGTAATCGGCGACACGAACATAGCCACTGGACCCGCTGTGAGCTCCTGATCCTTTTTCCCTCCTTCCCGCAGTCTCTACCACTCTCTAGGGCCGTTCACGAGTTCTCCGAGCCGAGCGGACATGGCGCCGCCGCGGGAACCCTGGCGCCGCCGCGGGAACCCTGGCGCCGCCGTGCTCGACCCCGCCGGCGACCGCTTTTCCCTCTCGGTTCCTCTCTGCGCCATCCGATCTAGAGCCGACGGGTTAGATTAGATCGACGTGCGAACCGGTATACACCGGATTCATGCCCCCGTGAACTCGGTGCACAGCAGCCGCGTCAGCAGGTTTACACGCCACGCAGTACACCGATCCAATCACAGCACACCATCTGGCTCCACGTCGGTGCCACGCAGGCACCACGCCGGCCGTTCTGCCGCGTCGGCGTGCTTTTGCAGAAAAACCCTCCGGTTTTCCTTGAATCAACCCGCGATCCGACCTCCACTGTTCACTGGGTCTCGGGTATCTTTCGATCAAGCCCCTGAATTTCTGCGGAAACGAGGCGCGGTCCTCGGCACAGCCGTCCGCCCAGATCTAATCAGAGCCGTTCATCGCCCGATCAACGGCTGACAACCCACCATACCGCTTCGCCGATGCATCTTTGCTAAAGAGGCCCTCGCTTTCTCTAGAATTAACCCGCGCTCCACCAGCATAGTAAACTGAGTCTGCGCGTTTCTTCTGTTCTAGCCCCTGCGTTTTATTCGAATTGAGGCCCGGTCCACCGACAGTTTAAATTCAGTTTTAGATTTATTTAAATTCGAATTTGAGTTCAGTTTAAATACAGAATTGCCATCCAACTTCAAATGCTCATAACTTTTGCGTTTTAACTCCGATTCGACCCATTCAACTTGCGTTGGATTTATAATTTAGTTCTCTACGCAGTAGATCTATTAGTTTACTGTTTTCATACTGTTTGTTGTACTGTTATTCATTTCGCTTTGTATTGTGCCATGTATGTTGCTTGGGCCAGAGAGTGCGGAATACGAGGACGCTCCAGACCATCCTTGCGACCCAGTTGATTCGACCCAGTCCGAAGGCAAGTGTCCTTGAACATCTTGCACCTACTTTATTTTACTTTTGGTACTAGAGCAGTTAGATCTTGTAGATGCATGCTTGTCATTAATTTGAATCCCATGTTAGGGTTTATTAGAATTTATCTATATTATCCTTGTCGCCTGTTTTGGGATGTTCGGGTAGGTGTCTTGCTTAGCCCTGCAGTCATGGTTGGGATGGGAGTTAAAATGTTTATAATCTTGATTAATGATTTATGAAACGAATGTGGACATGGTAATTTTGTAGTAACATGGTTATTAGGTAAATCCGGCAGGATGGACCCGTATTGGTGGTTTTGTGCCGTGGGACTCGGCAGCTGCTTTTGGTTTTTGGTTCGGGGCTCGTGCTAGACATATCCTGCCTGGATCCCTAGGACCCGGTTCTCGAAGCCTGTAACCCGGCTTAACAGCGCAACCATGAGATCTGGATGGGCTGGACCTGGCCAATTAATTAGTTTCCTCTAAGTTATGCTACACGGGGTTTGTTTAGTGGCTCAAGAGGGGTCCCTTGGGGTCGTTGACTTATGGACAAGGGGAGAAACCTTAGAGTACGTGTAACACAGACTTGGGGGGGCTTTGTAAAGGCCTTGCAGTGCAACCTGCTATGCACCTTGGCAGTGTTTAGCGTGACGGGATCTGCACGACTCATGGGTAACGATGTGCAACCTCTACAGAGTGTAAAACTGATATATCAGCCGTGCTCACGGTCACGAGCGGGCTTGGACTTCTTCGAGATTAGTTGGTTACTGGTCGGTTTGGGTTCGGGTCATCCGATGGACTTCAGGTGCGGTTGCCTGATAGACTTCAGGTGTTGGTTGCTCGTTGTGACTCCGAGTGTGGTTTGCTCGGTGCGACTCCGAGTGTGGTTACTTTTCTACAGAGTCTGTGGTTATAACCTAGTAAATAGGTGCATAGGACTAATAGGAATAATAGGATGTGTTGCTTTAGGCGCTTGAGTCAAACAGAGTCAGCCTACCTTTGTTATTAGCCTCATAAGCATATATTTCCTACACTTGCGGAGTACATTTCGATGTACTCACCCTTCCTCTTTGTCCCCCTGCTACCCCACCCAGACGCTGGAGACTACACGTACGAGGAGCAGGAGTATCCAGAAGACGGAGGCTACGACCCTGACGACCTGTACTAGGATGGCGCTACCCCCGGTCGACCTTCCTGTGGAGATGGAGTCCAGATTTCCGCATCTACATCAGCGTCTTCATTAGAGTCCGTTATCATGAGAGTCTGTACTTTTTATTTCAGACCCGAGGGTCATTTATGTAACAAAGTTCGATATTATTAATAAAGCATTGTTTTGATATTTACTATGATGTGGATATATGTATGAAAATTGATCCTGGCATACATATATTGTGCTCCAATTTTGTTCTTAAAATTGGGGTGTCACAGAGTGGTATCGGAGCCGTGTTGACCGTAGGACGCTACCCTAGTCAGTCGTCGAATTTACAAAACTATTTTTACAAAGTCTGACCCCTTTTCCCACTTCTGTAGCCTGTCTTTGCTGAAAATTCAAATTTTGTTTAAAAGTAGGTCCTCCAAACTCGTAAGAAGCCCGCCATAATTATGTGATCTCGTAGGTCGTTGAATGACATGTACTTGTGCATATGTAATGTTTTGGTTCTTTGTAATGATTGTTGGTGTGTTGCGACCGTCAGGTTGCAGCGACATCATTTGTTTAAATATTTTACTAATCGAATTAATTAACCAAATTAGGGTTGTTATATATCTATCTAGCACGTCTCACTTTTACTCCTGGAAAATGTAACAGATGGTTGACACCAGGAGCAGCGCAGGTAACGCTGGCGGGAGCGGGGCAGGTGGCAACCAGCCGCCTCATCCACCTCCGCCCCCGTACGACCTGCTCCAGATGGCCCAGGTGCAGAACCAGATGATGTAGAACATGGCCCAGATGATGCAGCACATGCAGCAGATGGCTCAGGGTGCTCAGGGTGCAGGAGCTGCACAGCCACCCCGACCGGATGACACTCTCAGGACCTTCATGACGACGAGCCCTCCAGTGTTCCACCACGCCATAGAGCCAATGGATGCAGATGATTGGCTCGAGACGATTACAGGCAAGTTGCAGCTTGCCCATGTTGGGGACCTTGATAAGGCCCTCTACGCCGCGCACCAGCTTCAGGGCCCGGCGAAGAACTGGTGGACTACCTACACCGCAGCTCATGCGGACGCCAACTCGATCACTTGGGAGGATTTCCGTAAGGCATTCCGCGACCAGTACGTCCCTTTCGGCGAGATCAGGGTGAAGC
The DNA here is from genome assembly GCA_009763385.1 of Coix lacryma-jobi var. lacryma-jobi. Classification (NCBI taxonomy): domain Eukaryota; kingdom Viridiplantae; phylum Streptophyta; class Magnoliopsida; order Poales; family Poaceae; genus Coix; species Coix lacryma-jobi. Next base: position 125,972,326 of record CM019827.1, on the reverse strand, counting down.
GCCGAGAGTTTCAGGACCTCAGGCAGGGCGCGATGACAGTGCGTGAGTATCTCACGCAGTTCAGCCAGCTGTCCCGTTACGCCCCAGATGACGTGGACACGGACGACAAGAAGCAGGAGTGTTTCAGGCAAGATCTCTGTCATTCTTTAATATTAATAAATTCTTCATACACCCTTGTTCATTCCTTTTGCTGCCTGATAAATAATAAAATTGTTATCTGCTTCAGGCATGGGCTTAACCCAGGACTCCGCTATGCCCTAGCTTCAAATGAGTATTCCTCATTTCAGAAGCTGGTTGACCGTGCCTTCGCGGTGGAGAAGGAACGGAAGGACCTCGATGCAGATCGCAAGAGGAAGATGACGTTCCAGGGACAGTCCTCTGGCAGCTCCGCCCGTCCCCGCTACGCTCCACCTGCCTCAGCTTCCAGGCAGATTCCCCAGCAGCAGCAGTACCGCCCGCCCCAGTCCCGGCAGCCCGCTCCTCAGTACAGGCACCCAGCTCCACAGTACCAGGCTCCACCTCAGCAGCAGCAGCCGCCTCGCCAGGCTCAGGCATCTCGCCCGGGTCTTCCAGCTCCACAGCAGCCCCGTCCAGCACAGGGGGTAGGTCAGGTTGGCCCGTGTTACAAGTGTAACCAGATGGGACACTTCGCCAACAAGTGTCCATTGAGGCAGCCAGCTCCACCGCAGTCACGTCCCGCAGGCCAGCCCCAGAGCTACACTCGTGGTCGTGTGAACCACGTGTCAGCGGAGTCTGCTCAGACGGCACCAGATGTGGTGTTTGGTACGTTCCTTGTTGACTCTCACCCAGTTACAGTCTTGTTTGATTCTGGAGCATCTCATTCGTTCATATCAGCACCCTGCGCATCTAAATATAATATGAATAGAGTGTTGATGAAAAAGCATCTGCTAGTGAATTCTCCTGGAGGAGAACTGATATCGAGGCATGTGTGCCCGAATGTGAGCTTAACCATAAGGGGGTAGTCTTTCCCACCTCTCTTATTGTTCTGGATTCCCAAGGTATTGATGTCATTCTGGGAATGGATTGGCTACGCAAGTACCAGGGAGTCATTGATTGTGCTCAGAGGCTCATCACAGTGAAGCATCCAGATGGCACGGAGATTGTGTATCGAGCACCGACAAAGATGATAGAAGAAGCCAGAGCATATGAGGCTGTCGTGGTACCTGATATCCGAGTAGTCAAGGAGTTCCCTGATGTCTTCCAGAAAGTGCCAGGTATGCCACCTGATCGTGAGATTGAATTCTCTATTGATTTAGTTCCTGGCACTGCACCTATATACAGGCGACCATATAGAATGGATGCCGAAAAGCTAGCTGAGCTGAAGACGCAGATCCAAGAGCAGTTAGAGAAGGGGCATATTCGTCCTAGTACATCCCCGTGGGGAGCCCCTGTGATCTTTGTTCCGAAGAAGGATGGAGGTCTGCGGATGTGCGTTGATTACCGCGCATTGAATGAAGCTACCATCAAGAACAAGTACCCGATTCCTCGCATTGATGATCTGTTTGATCAGTTGAAGGGTGCTCATGTGTTCTCGAAGATTGACCTGCAAACAGGTTATAATCAGCTGAAGATTCGTGAAGCTGATATCCCGAAGACGGCATTTGTGACTCGATATGGGCTATATGAGTACACAGTGATGTCCTTCGGCTTGACTAACGCCCCGGCTTTCTTCATGTATCTGATGAACAAGGTTTTCATGGAGTTTTTAGATCTGTTCGTCGTGGTGTTCCTTGATGATATCCTGATATTCTCGAAGAATGAAGAAGAGCATGAGAAGCACCTGAGGTTAGTACTGCAGAAGCTCAGGGAGCATCAGTTGTATGCGAAGCTGAGCAAATGCGAGTTCTGGTTGAAGAAGGTTGCATATTTGGGGCATATTATCTCAGAGGGTGGAGTATCTGTTGATCCAGGCAAGGTCCAAGATATATTGGACTGGAAGGTACCTGAGAATGTCACTGAGATCCGGAGTTTCCTCGGTATGGCTGGATATTATCGCAGATTCATTGAAGGATTCTCCAAGATCGTGAAGCCGATGACGAGACTGACTGAGAAGGGTGCCAAGTTTGTATGGTCCCCTGAATGCCAGGATGGTTTTGAGGAGTTGAAGGCGAGGTTGACTTCTGCTCCTATTCTTGTCATGCCAGATGTCCAGAAGAACTTCACGGTCTATTGTGATGCTTCTCGTCAGGGCCTGGGATGTGTGCTTATGCAGGAAGGTCGTGTGATTGCCTATTCCTCGAGACAGCTCAGGAAGCATGAGCTAAATTATCCTACACATGATCTTGAGTTGGCAGCTGTTGTTCATGCTCTGAAGATCTGGAGGCACTATCTGATGGGCAAGAAGACAGAGATATACACTGATCATAAGAGCCTGAAGTACATCTTCACCCAGCCAGATCTGAATCTCCGCCAACGAAGATGGCTAGAGTTGATCAAAGATTATGATCTGAGTATCAACTATCATCCGGGCAAGGCAAATGTTGTAGCAGATGCCCTGAGCAGGAAGGTATACTGCAATGTGTTAGAGATCAAGGAGCAGCAACCCGAGTTGCATGAGGAGTTTGTGAAGCTCAATTTGGGTATTCTCGGCCACATTGATGCAGTAGCCATGGAGGTTGATTCGACCTTGGAGCATGATATCCAAGCAGGGCAGCTCACTGATGAGTATCTTCTGGAGATCAGACAGTCGATTAAGGAGGACAAAGCCCCAGGGTTCACAGAGGATGATCAGGGTGTCTTATGGTTCAGAGGCAGAATCTGTGTTCCAGATGTGAAGGCTATCAAGGAGTTGATTCTGAGGGAAGCTCATGATTCAGCCTACTCTCTCCATCCAGGCAGTACCAAGATGTACCAGGATCTGAAGCAGTATTACTGGTGGTATGGGATGAAGAGGGAAGTAGCAGAGTATGTGGCCTTGTGTGACACATGTCAGAGGGTTAAGGCCCAACATCAGAGACCTGCTGGTTTGTTACAGCCTCTGCAGATTCCCGAGTGGAAATGGGAAGAGATCAGCATGGATTTCATCACTGGTTTGCCAAGGACACAGTCTGGATATGACTCTATCTGGGTCATAGTTGATCGGTTGACCAAGGTTGCTCACTTCATTCCTGTCAAGGAAACATATAAGGGCGATAGACTTGCAGAGTTGTACATGTCCCGCATTGTGTGCTTGCATGGTGTGCCGAAGATCATAGTATCTGACAGGGGTACACAGTTCACATCTAGATTCTGGAAGCGGTTGCATGAGTCTATGGACACTCGCCTCAGTTTCAGTTCGGCTTATCATCCTCAGACTGATGGACAGACAGAAAGGGTGAATCAGATCCTGGAGGACATGTTGAGAGCTAGTGCACTCCAGAACAGCCGGAGTTGGGATGTGAGTCTGCCATATGCAGAGTTCTCATATAACAATAGCTATCAGGCCAGTCTCAAAATGTCCCCATTTGAGGCACTGTATGGCAGGAAGTGCAGAACTCCTCTATTCTGGAATCAGGTTGGAGAAAGAAAAGTCTTTGGCCCTGAGTCTATAGAAGAAGCTGAAGAACAGGTCAGACAGATCAGAAGCAACCTGAAGACAGCTCAGTCTAGACAGAAGAGTTATGCAGATGTCAGACGACGGGAGCTGGAGTTCCAGATTGGGGATTTTGTTTATCTGAAGGTGTCACCCTTCAGGGGTCTTCGGAGGTTTAATGTCAAAGGGAAGCTATCTCCGAGATTCATTGGCCCTTTCAAGGTGATTGACAAGAAAGGCGCAGTTGCATATCAGCTGGAGTTGCCTGCACGTCTGGCAGGTATCCATAATGTATTCCATGTATCCCAGCTGAAGAGATGCCTAAGAGTTCCAGAGGAGCAGTTGCCACTTGAGGAGCTTGATCTCAGGGATGATTTGACTTTCTCTGAGCCGATCAAGATTCTGGACACGATGGAACGAGGTACTCGAAACAAGAGGATTAAAATCTGCAAGGTGCAATGGAAGCATTACTCCGAAGAAGAAGCCACATGGGAGAAAGAAGATGATCTTCGGGCAGATTTTCCTCATCTCTTCACCGACTTTTCCTAATCTCGAGGACGAGATTCTTCTAAGGGGGGTAGGTTTGTAACACCCTCATTTAAATTTTTTCCCCAAATTAATAAAAGGAATTAGAAATTAATTAGGTTGGCTAGTTTATTAGAGGAGGAAAATAAAATTTATTTATCATTTTCATGTTGCATTCATGCCATTACATATTTTTATTGTGTGGTAAATGATTTATTAAAACCCGTATAAGGCGAATCGCATTTATCTATTTAGAAAATAAATGAAAAGGTTTATGAAAATTTTAGGAAAAATCAAACTCAAATTTTATTTTCAAAACCTAGGGAAAATATTTCTAAATATTTCAAAGTAATTTTGATTTCAAACTGGTTTTGATTTTGAATTCAAAAGGCTTTTGAAAAAATTGGAAAATCAAATGACAAAAGGAAAAGAAAAGGCAAGGACCTCATTCTCTCCCTCACCTCGGTTTTGGCCCGGCCCCAAACGGCCGACCGGCCTGCTCTCCCTCCCCTCTCCTCTTCCAGCCGGCCCAACCCACCCCTCCTCTCTTCGCGCGTGGCCCAGCTGAAAGGTCCTAAATGGCTAGAGGGGGGGTGAATAGCCTATAAAAATTTCTACAACAACACTTAAACAAACTAGTTAGACAACTAAATGGCGAAGCGAAGTTTGCGCTAGCTCTACACAGATGCAAGCCACCTATTCAAAATTCTAGATAACCACAAACTCTAAGTCACACAATATCAAAGGAACTATCCAACGACTAAATAAGCAATAATTTATATCACTACACAAGATAAGAGAATGTAACTAACAACAAGGTATAATATTAACTTCCAAGAAAGTAACAAATGTAAGTACAAGAGATAGAAGTGTGTATACCGAGCCGGCAAGAGATTAATAAATGAATATCAAAGAATACCACGGAGACGAGTTAACACAATAATTTTTCCTCCGAGGTTCACTTGCTTGCCGGCAAGCTACGTCCCCGTTGTAGCGATACACCCACTTGGAGGTTCACGCGCTAATAGGCATCACACGCCTAACCCTCAATAGGGTGCCGCACAACCAACACAAGATGGGGATCCACAAGCTACGAGCAATCCACTAGAGTTACCTTTGGCGCTCCGCCGGGGAAGGTACAAGAAACCCCTTACAAATCACCGGGAGATGGCCACGAACAATCACCACTCGTGCCTAATCTCCTCCGCTGCTCCAAACCGTCTAGGTGGCGGCAACCACCAAGAGTAATAAGAATATCCGCAGCAATCACAATCGCCAAGTGCCACTAGATGCAAACTCACAAGCAAATGCACTTGGATCTCTCGATCTCACTTGGATTCGCACTAACAAGCAAAGAGATCGGAGGGAGGGATTAGATCTTGCTCAAGAGGATGTTCAAGAAGTCAGAGAGTCAAGAAAAAACCCCCAAAAGGCGGCCACGGCCAATTTATAGGGAAGGGAAAGCGGCGGCCCGAACCCTACCTTTCTGCGCTTGGTCGGTAGTACCGACCCCTCCTGGGCGGTAGTACCGACAGAGTCAAACTAGCCGTTTAACACACGTCCCGCTGATTTAGGCGAGGCACCGACTCTGGTCGGTACCTCCGAGGTCGGTAGTACCGAGGTAATGGCGGTACCTCCAAAGTGCAACTTTGACCACTTGTATTTTAAAAAATATTTGTTGTAAAATAGTATATGTATACTTTTATGAAAGTACTTTTCAAGATAAATTTATTTATATGATTTTTATATCTCTAAACTCAATAATTTAAAAGTTATTCGTGATTTATATTCTCAATGTTTGACTCAAACCTTGTCCAAAACGTCATCTAAAAGCGATACGGAGGGAGTATTTATGTAGGAGAGCTAGCACACTTTGCATCTTCGGAAGATTCTTTTAAAAATGAAATCCAGACAAAAAGTCAGTACCTTAGATCATGGTTTTCAAAATTTCAATTCTAGTATTCACAATATTTTGTCACTATAGCTAACCAAAGGAGCGTTAATGAGAGAGCTGTTCCTTTTAAGTATATACGTCATAATCTTTGTTCTTTGATGGCTTGTATCAACATTGGTCAGTGCCTTTGGCTAGGGGAATGTGGTTGGGTTGTTGTAGCGGGTAGAGAGTAAAGGGCGTATTTTTGGTAGGTTTTTTTTTGTGGCTCTGGCACTTTCTACACCTCGTACTATTCACATAAGACATTTTTTCTTCTGGTAAAATGAACGTGGAGCCGAGGCTCCCCCGGCTCCGGCTCCTTCGGTACTGTAGCATGGAGACAAAATCCGAAAAAAACCAGCCAAACAGAGCCTAAATAATACTTTGGAATACGAGAATGTGACAAAGTAGTTTGAGGCAGAAAAATGAATCCTAGATTGACATTTATTTTCAAATGGATAGAGTAGAATTTTACACTTCTGTAAATTGGATGGGCTGTTCTTATGGTTCTATTCAATAGAATCTACAAATTTGTGATTGAGTACTGCTACTATGTGCAACCATTTGAATACCACTCAAGACCTAACAGTTAAAATCACATAAATCAAAACCTCACAAATACTATACATTAGATATAGTTTGATAAACGGCTGTACTTAAATTGTAATCATGGTTATCCTCAGCACTTCCCCTCTAGCTAGAGGGAACTCCACAAGCCAGCAGCTTTCATGATAGTTTTGGTTGACTAGTATATGTTGCAGAATTGGAGAGTTCTAGCTGGACTTCTGGTCCACACACACCACACATGCATCAAAATTGGCTGAGGTCTCGCCTGCTAGTCACTGTGAGAGAAATAGAGCAGTGTGTCACTTATTACTCTCTCTAATTTTAAATTATAAAATATTTTGGTTTAGTATTTTGCTATGCATTTAAATACACACAATGTAAGCGCTGCTTGTTATTAGCCTTACATTTACCGAAAATTTGTCACTAGATACATTAATCAACCTTGTTTTCTTGTTTTAGTGGGGGTTTTTTTCCCACGAACGTGATTTATGCATGTGTTTCATTAAGAGGGGATTGTTTTAGTTGTTATAATTGTACAATCTGAGATTAATAAGAACATAAATAGATATTGATCGAGTAAATCGATGGACAACATCAGCAGCAATTTCAAATTCATTCATCAATATAATCCTTGGTCCTAAGGGGCGGATCTACCACCGGGACTACCATGGATCTAGCCACTCTTACAACGGTTGTGTTTATAGAGTCCCTTTTTAGCCCATAAAATTTTAACTATAGGAGAAGGTTATAAAGAGCTTGGAGTAGTCCTTCTAAACTAGTCCAAAAATTTCAAGTTTCCAGTAGTGAGTGTGGAAGATGATAGCATAAAAAGATGGTTTAGATCTTAATTTTGCTAAAATAGTTTGAACTTAACTCCTTCTAAATTTTTATTCTAAATTTGCCACTGTTGGTGTTTGCAAGTGACGCCACTTGCTTGTATGCATTATGGGCCTCTTTGGCCGGGCTTCGGCAGCTCCGGCTCCGACTACTGTAGCGGTACTGTAGAGGGACAGAAGAGGAGCCAGAGAAGCTAGCAAAACCAGGCTCCGCCGGCTTCTGTGTACAGTGCCCATTGTCAGTGACTGAAGAGGAGAGAGGAAAGTGAAATCGGCTCCAGTGAATAGTATAGCTACAGGGTTTTTGTCACTACACAGTACTCAGCGTCAGGCGGAGCCGGAGCTGCTGAAGCCAGCTAGTAGCTAGCCCACTTGCACAAGGGGGAGATCGAGCACGACATGGCTGGCTATCCAGGTTCATCGCACTAACCAAGACATTGAATATATTTCGGTCCTGTTAAGCTGGCCAACTTCCAGTATTTGTATTGCTATCGGTACAAGTCGCATCAACATTAACTGCTTGTCGTCTGTAAGATTAATACGCATATGTAAGATTATACTGTATATACTTATATTGTATATATCTATGCATGTAGTACTACGTAGTACCAACTCGCTGGACGATCCATATTATGGTAGTTCGTTTTCTTCGCACTTCGAGGGAGCACAAATAAAGCTAGCTAGCTGCACGTACTGGTGGTGATCTTTTCAAACAAATTAAAGTTGCATGCTGGTGGACAATAGTTTACTGTGGATGCACATGTTGCACATTTGGAAACTCGGTTTTCAAAGTGTTTCAAAGAACAGGGATCGATACACTACTGTATATATTTGCATGCTCCTCGTTGTCCAGGCACCAACAACCAGGCCAATTTGATGCTCCATATGCATGCATGCACGTTGAATAGTCCAAGGATGTAGAAGATCCATGGCGACCATCTCAGAACATTCCTCCGTGACGCGGTTACGTGAACCTTATTTGCTGATGAGTGATGACTAATTAAGAACCATACGTAGTGTGCGTAGATATCTACATTGCGGCCAGCATTCGTCCTAAATTCCACCTTGATTGTGTAGCAGCTTCGTAAAAAAAACTTAGAATTTATGGAGCATCCTTTAATTTTTATCTCGAGTAGATTCTGACTTGAACGTACCTGTCATATGCGCACAATACAACATTCGATCTCTCTGCCCGGAACAATGTATTGTATGTATACCTACACCTACGCACAGGAGAGAGTACGTATACGTACAAACACGCACATCTGTGTAAGTATATACTCTACGTACTCCCTCCGTCTCAATATAAATACACTTCTAGAGTTTGAATAAAGATGATAAGTTTAGTATGAAATTACATTTATACCTTTAGAAAGATGTAAATGTGCATTTATTTTGGGACAAATTTTAAACTCTAGAAGTATACTTATTTTGGGACGGAGAGAGTATGTGTATACAGGGCGGATCCAGCGGTGGGCTTCTCTAGCCCCTCTACGTCTGTTGGATCCATAGAGCTCCTCCTAAGCCCCCCGTAGATTTTTTTTTTTCAGAGATATACACACTGAAGAGAGGATAAAGTTGTTTAGAGGTTGAAAAAGTCTTCTAATATTTTTTTGGGTCCGTCATCACTGCGTATATATATAAATATTAATGCAGATCGTACATGTAGCAGATTATTCATGAGTGTCATGAGACTCATCAGCTAAGGCGCTATTGTCATCAGTGCACTAGCGCCAACGCAAGTGTCTGCAACAATGCCAGTGTCATCAGTGCATCTAGACATGCGGTCTCACACGCTCGCTCGCTGTCGCTGAGTATGGCCTTCTCCTCTCCCTCCTGTGCCTGTGCGTACTACAACCTTATGGCCTTATCGTTGTTTCCTGCCTTGCATTCTACTTTCGACACAGCGCTTCTAATGTACTAGTAGTAAGCCAATGCAGTGCGTCCTGTAGCTGGCTTCTTTGGTTAACAGCACCAGCCAGCAATATGGCAACTGTGTGGCTCATCATCATCATCGTCGGCTGCAAGTTGAGACGAAGGAAAATGGCAGGGTTTTTCCTTCATCGCAAGCGTTTGCTGCCTTCTTCTTTCCTCTCTTCTTCGACCTGCATCTGCATGCATGCTGGTGGTGGATGATGGATGGTGCGCCTTCTTTAATTTTTTTTTTTTTTTGCAACTTGCACTGTTGGAGAGCATGCATGCATAATACAATGCGAGTGACTGACTGAGCATGGCGGCGTCCACGCGTTCTTCTGTTCGGCCATGACATTCCTGGTGCAGTCAATGGTCAATATTCATAGGAATGGCGGCATGTGCCGCTCGCCCCCAATTGCAGCGCAGCGCTAGCCAACTAGTCCAGCGGGGAAAAAATAAAATAACCTGCAGCTTGCGTGTTACCTTTAGTGGATTCCATTAGCGCGGTCCCTAGCTCCATCACTTGTCTCATCCAGTCATCCACCAAGTTTACAAATTCTTAAGAAGCTGTGTGTGTATCTGGGTTCTTAGACTTTTCTCGGGTTCTTAATTTTATTTATTTATTTATATATTTATATATATATATATATATGTCTACTCTCTCCATCTCAAAATAAATACTCCCTCCATACTCATATTAGTTGACGTTTTAAAAAAGATTAGAGTCAAACATTGGGAATATAAATCATCAATAACTATTAAGTTTCTAAGTTTACAAATATAAAAATTATATAAATAGATTTGTCTTAAAGAATACTTTCATAAAAGTATACATATATCACTTTTCCATAAATATTTTTATAAAAATAAGAGGTCAAAGTTGTGTTTTGAAGACCGTGTCGCTGTCCTAAACGTCAACTAATATGGGTATGGAGGGAGTATATTGTTTTATAAATATATTCAGACATACTATTAAGGCCATGTTAATGTATCAGCTAAACTTTAGCTGGCTAAATTTAGCTGCTAGACATCCAAACAGCTCAGCTAAAGTTTAGCTACATTTAACTATTTCAACCCAGCTAAAGTCAGCTAAAATTTAGCTGAGTCTATTAACTGGAGCATCCAAACACTCAGTTAAAGTTTAGCTGAGAAACTTTTAGCTACCTAAAGTTTTACATTAAAATTTTAGCTAGCTAAATTTTAGTTAGGTACATCTAAACAGGGTCTAAGGAGTTGCAGGAAAAAAAGATATGTGTATCCTCATCTTCTTTTCTTTCTCGCAGGATATGTCACATGCATGGATTATTTGGTGGTTATCATTTATGTGCAACCTTGATTAGATTTCATATTAGGAGGCAGTTTTCTAGAGAATAGGTCGTCTAAACCCGGACCAACCAGCCCTAGTTTTGCCTATGTGTAGCGTGCCACCCCACATGGCTTGGCGACTATATGCAGATTATGCTTATTGCTTATATATAGGAGCGAGGAGTGTAGTATGCGCGCCTAGATAAGGTTGAATGTGTGGCCATCTTTGTTTGTACTATACAACTTACAAAAATAAAAGAAAAGAAAAAGTCGTTTGAAAATTTCGTCGGAAGATATGATGCTGTGAACCCATATTAGGAGTACCTTCACCAATACAGCGTATATAGGCGTCATGGTTGGTACATATACTTTTCCATGTGAGCATCATAGGTCCTATTTGGACCCACCGGCTAAACTTTAGCTGCTAGGGATCCAAACGGAGGCAGCTAAAACTCAGCTGAACTTTAGTTGAAGATCAAAATGTATACAATCTCATTACACTACTACACAACAGGGATATTATAACACTTTTATGTAACATATTCATTAATGTGTTCCAGTAAAATTTCATAGTAACACAAAATAGTGTGTTACAGACTTCGACTGTAACACAAAATACTTTTTTAAAAAAAGGTGTTACTAACAACAATTATAGTAACACAAAATTAATGTTACAAGAAAAATGTTACAAAAGTGTACTATGTTGTAACACATAAGTGGAACACATATAAAATGTGTTACAAATATATGCCTCTAGTAACACAAAATAATGTTTCAGTTAAAGTGTTACAAAAAAAATACAGGTAGACCTTTCTATTTATAGGCAACACATCACATATAGCTCTCATCAAGGCTGTTGGGCAATCACATCATGGTCATTACATGAGAACCATTAGCATTGAGTAGCCGCATCAAAAGGTCAGTTCAATGCTAGAGCATGTTGTTAATTTATTAGGCCGAGATCAAGAGACGCACTAGACAGAGCTATACCATAAGAAGAACAAGTACAATGGAGAAGAAAAACAAATAAAAAATGTAAAATTAAATGGAAGTAATATAGATATTTTTTTACTTTGTTGTATGAACACACCAACCTACCGCCATATGGGTTCATCAAGAATTTTCTCTTTTTGGTTGACATCAAGAAAGTGTTCCTAGAACTAATAAGAGTGTTACAGCAAAGAATCATTGTAACACTTGGTAAGTGATCCAATGGATAAAGAAATGTGTTACAAACCGTGTATTGTACCATAATGTGAAGTGTTACTAAAGTAAAATCGATTTTATATATTTTTATTTGTTTGTATGTTATTAGATCCACGTACGTATGCTCTTCTTGAATATTATTGGACTACGTGAAATAAATCATCTATTTTTTTACTCATCGTTAGTGTGACTACTCCTTCCTGCTTTTTCCCGTCTACCTTATTAGATGCAGTCTGCGAAATAGCTAGCTGGGCATGATGGCTAGTGTGCCAATAAGTTTATCACTGAAAACACTTATTTGTGTAAGCTGTGGTACTAAGATTTGAACGCTCCACCGTTATGTTTCTGCTAAGAAAAATGCAAAAGGTTAGTTCCTTCATCATCTGTGGGTTCAAGCTTTTATGTGCTTTCTTCAATTTGCTATTTCTAGTCTCTTGGTCGTCGTAATTAGGTTTGCAGGACCATTTTACTAAAGGTTGCAGCTTCTAGAAAAAGAGGGTAATGCATATGCAAGCCACTTTGAGAGACAGGAAAGGAATTTTAGGGCGGGCGCACACGCACACCAGACTGCTGTGTGATCATGCGTGCATGACGTGTAGTGTTAGTGTAGAGATGACGACGTACGATATGCATGATCTGGTATATAATTTCCATGAACTGGATACCTGGAATCAACGACTGTATATGGTCGATCAACGTCTGACTGATGGTCAAAGACGCAGCTACCATGCTGAGGCATGCATGGGCACGCGACGAGCGAGAACGACCGAGATGAACATTTTCATCATTTTTGAAGGCAAATATACACATGTACGTACGAGAACGCAATCTAGCATTCTGTCTTTGAAAAAAAAAATGAAAAGTTTTACAACTCTCTAGATTTAATAGATAAAATAAACTCTAACCGTCCAGAAGATAGTACACTGGCTCTGCTCGCTTGAACTTATTGTTGGGAGAAGGGACCCTCGGCAGTGGCGGCGCGTGGGCTGAGCAGGAAAAAACCTCCGCCGACCTGCGCGCCCTCACAAAGCCTCGCCCTCCCGATAGAAGGGGCTCTTCTAGGTCGTTTTTTCTTAACCTTCGGATGCAAATCCGACCCTCGGAGTTCGCTTTGTTCCTCGCAGGTAAAGGCGCTCCGAACACGCAATAAGAAACCTTCGCAGGTTCCAAGGCTTTGACGTTGAGGCGTCAAGCTTGGCAAGTGGCGAAGGGATGCTGACCCAAGGACCGGCGAAGGCGAAGGTCCGTTTTCCTCTGTTCTCCGTTGAAGGCAAACGAAGCAAGGTGGCGGCGGACAGGAGGAGGACTGATTAGGGTTTTCCGCTTCTGCTGTGTTTTTACGGCTTTGCCCTTTCTGCCTGTATAGAGCCGGGGAATCTTTTTGTACCCTATTGTAATTGTGTCAGCACCCTTTGGTATTCCCTATAAATACCAAGGGATGAACAGTGTAACGGGAGGATTTTGGAGAAAGGAAACATTTTCATCACTTTATTTCCTTGTGCCAACGTCTTTACCTTCGCGTATAGCCGACCGTTGTCCACCCTCGCTCCGCACCCTGTTTGCTAACGGGGCCTGCAGGAGTGCATCCAAAGTTTGGCGCCGTCCGTGGGGAAGCGAAGTTCGAAATGGCAGGAAACAGAAGAGCGCCCGCTACCAGGGACCCTCGTGTAACCAGAGAGGCCACGGTGATAATCCAGCCTGTGGAAGAGAATGTAGTACCCTCGGAAACAGAAGAAGTTGTCCCAGGGACGGAGGTCCCGGGCCCTCACACTCGGCAGGGATCACAGCCGCACCCGCATACCTCCGGAGGAGATGGGGAAGGAGAAGAGGAGGAGTTGGGCCTCGAAGCTTTAGAAAGACTTCAAGCTGAGTTGCAGGAAAAGAAGAGGCGCCTGGACCAGCTTGAAAGGCACAACCGGCTGCGCCTTATCAGGCAAAAGGCGGATGAAGCAAGAGAGCAGCTTCGCCGAATGGAGGAGTCCCTCGCGGCAGCTGAAGCCGAAGCCGAGGGATGGAACGATGGGGAAATGCCACCGCTACAGGAGGAAATGAGCAGGATCATGGCAACCTCCGCCGCCATCCACCACCCCCAACCACCACCAAGACACCCAGAACCATACCCCATGAGACAACCAAACTTTCGCCAACTTTACCCAGATGAGATAGAGCCAAACCTTCGCAACCAACGCAGAGCCCAACAACACCAAATGCCCTATGACCCAAAGTCACCACTCTCCCAGATACTACAAACCCAACATGGCCACAATGCTACAATCCACAAAACCTCCCTCGTTACGATGGACTCACTGACCCTCGCCAGTTCATAATGAGCTACGAGGCAGCTGTCGCCGTGGCAGGGGGCGATGAATCAACAATGGCAAAATCTTTCGTCATCATCCTGCGTGATATCGCGCAAACCTGGTACAGCAACCTTCGCCCGGAACCGTGGATTCCTGGGCCAACCTCAGAGATAGGCTCTGCACAAACTTTAAAGGCATTACAGCAGCCCCTTCAAACCCCATCGAGCTTTTCAATTGCAAGCAAGAAGAGCGTGAACCACTTCAAGACTACTGGCGAAGGTTTATCCAAATCAGAGCAAGAACTCCAGGGATATCCGACGAAGCCGTCATCCTCGCTGCAGTTAGTGGCCTGCGTCCAGGCCCATGCTCTTCAAAATTTGCCAGAAAACCGGCAAATACGATCGAGGAATTACATGAGACAATGGAAAAGTACTGCAGAGCAGACATGGACTTCAGGGCAAAGTCCGATGCTCGGAGGTCACAACAAAAGCCGCAGCCGAGGCCTCAAACAAGGGAAAACAACCCTCGCCAAGAACAAAACAATATCGGTGCCATCAACAAAGCGGTACACTATGATGACCAAAGACGGAACTCTCAACCTCCGAGCAACCAACCCCTCAAGGCTTGCCACCACCGCCGGATCAACGGAACCAGCAAAAGGATCCAGCGAAAATATATTGTCATTTTTGTGGTCTTGGAAAGGGTCACACTACCAAGCAATGTGAATGCTTCGCCAAAGGAAAAGAGTACCAGGAGTCCAAAAGAGCCGTCTCGGCAGACAACCGAACCATCAATCACACCAGGAAACCAAATTTCCACCCTCCAAATCCTCCATACCTTTACACCCCCATAAACTACGGCCTACCCTCGCAACAACCCATGTACGCACACCACCCACATTACAACCAAACCTCTTACCAGCCAACCGTGATCCACAACGCCAAAACCCACCTTACAACAGTCACATACCCAACAACCCCCCAAAACCAAACCCCAACCACCCAACAAGTCAACAATGCTCTACACCACCACCACCAATACCCGCGTTACCAGCGCCTCAACCCGTCAAATCCGAAGCCCAAAACCAAACAACCATCAACAATCCAACATCAACCTTCGGTGTAATACTAGCTATCACCGGGGGTTCAAATGAAGACCATGGCAACAAAAGGCAGAGAAAGGAACATGCCAGACGAGTACACCATGTAGCCGTCGAAGGACCTCACAAATTCGGTCGATGGTCTCACATTCCTATAACCTTCGACTCCAGTGACATGAAATTGAGAGATTACCCTCATACCGACGCTATGGTGATCGAGACCAATCTGGCAGGGTGGACAGTAACTAAAATTCTGATTGACACAGGAAGCTCCGCGGACATCCTGTTCGCCTCAACCTTCGACAGCATGAAGCTTGACAGAAACCTCCTGCAACCTGCTGACAACCCTCTATACGGCTTCGGCGGTCAACAAGTCAGAGCTGTCGCAAAATATCGCTGCCTGTGACCTTCGGCGACCAAATGAACTGTAGAACCGAGCACATAACTTTCGACGTCGTCGACATGTTTTTAATCCGTACAATGCAATATTCGGCCGAGGGGTGACTAACGCATTCAACGCAGTCATTCACCCCGCTTACCTATGCATGAAGCTCCCCGCTCCGAAGGGGGTGGTTGCAGTATACGGGGACCAAGACATTGCAAGGGCAGCCGAGGGAACGGTAGCACCCAGGAACACGTAATGTCCACAACTTATCCAAGCCTCAAGCTACAAGACCTCAGCATCGAAGGTGAAATTTGCACTGACAAAGCAAGGGTATCACCCAAGGAAGAGACCAAACAAATATCAACTTTTCGAGGGCAACACTGAAAGAAAGGTGTTTATTTCAGCTAACCTAGATCCCAAATCAGAAAACAACCTCGTCTTTTTCCTCAAAGAAAACTCCGACACCTTCGCCTGGTCCGCATAAGACCTAAGAGGGGTGAACAGAACCCTGATAGAGCACAGCTTAAACATCAAGCCAGGCTACCCGCCCGGTCAAACAAAAGCTTCGCAAAATATCAGAAGAAAGGAAAGAGGCAGCGAAGGCTGAGGTAAAAAGGCTTTTGGACGCAGGCGTCATCCGCCCAGTCAAGTACCCAACATGGCTCTCAAACGTGGTCCTAGTACAGAAAAAGAACAAGAAGTGGCGAATGTGCGTAGATTTCACGTGTCTAAACAAGGCTTGTCCGAAGGATGATTCCCCTTCCCCAACATAAGCACCTTGATTGACAGAGCAGCCGGATGCCAAATGCTATCTCTACTCGACTGCTTCTCAGGATACCACCAGATATGGATGAATGAAGAAGATGAGGAGAAAACAAGTTTTCATCACACCTTCGGGAACTTTCCTGCTTCCGAATGATGGCAGAGGGGCCTAGAAACGCAGGATCAAACCTTCGCTCGTATGACATCTGAGGTCTTCAAAGATGAACAGGTCGTCTCTGCCTACGTCGATGATCTGGTTGTCCAAAGTGAGCTGAAAGAAAACCACATTTCAGACTTATCGAGAGTGTTCAGCAATCGTCGGTATACCGGATTAAAGTTAAACCCCGAAAAATGTGTTTTCGGGTAAGCGAAGGAAAACTGCGGGTTGCAATCGTTTCAGCAAGGGGAATCGAAGCTAACCCCGAGAAGATTGATGCTATCATCAATATGGACACCCCAACAACCCAAAAAGCAGCTCAGCGTCTGTCAGACCGCTTAGCAGCACTCAGCAGATTTATCTCCAGATCCGCCCGAGCGAGGGTTACCTTTCTGAAACATTGAGAAGCATTGCACATTCAATTGGGGACCTCAGCAGCAGGAAGCTTCGAGGACTTGAAAAAGTATCTCACCAACTTGACTGTTTTAACCAGTCCAAGCAAAGGAGACCTATTACTGCTGTATGTCGCAGCTTCGCCTACGCAGCAAGCGCGGTCCTGATCAAAGAGTTACACGAGAACAACGGACAAGGCAAGCCCCAATCTACTAGTATCAAAAACCCTCGAAGGTCCCAAGCGGAATTACTCAGAGCTCGGAGAAGATAGCATACGCCGTGGTCATGGCATCTAGAAAGCTCAAGCATTATTTCCAGGCATACGAGATTCATGTACCTTCGGCATACCCCCTGGAGAACATTTTCAAGAACAACGAGGTAGTTGGAAGAATAGCAAAATGGGCAGTGAGCTTAACAGTACGCCATAACCTTCGTCGGCAGAACAGCAATCAATCACAGGCATAGCAGATTTTATAGCTGAGGTGACCTGATCCTCGCAGCGATGGACCTCAACAAGACCCATTTTGGTGTATATTGTCGACGGAGCCTGGGGTGCACAGGAGCTGGGCCTCGGCCATCCTATCTCGCCATCCGGGTCGAAGCTAAGATAGCAAGAAGACTTGATTTCAAAATGCACAAACAACTCCGCAGAATACGAAGCCGTAAACTAGCGCTCCAAGGCTTCGATCTTGTCGGTCCGAAGGGCAGTCATCAACAGACTCACAAATCGCGGGGACACATTGAGAAGAGCTACAAAGCAAAAGATCCAGAGCTACAAAAATACTTTCAATATGTCCGAAGTTGTAGAATCATTCTTCCTCGGCATAACGTGAAAGCAAACCGGAGGCCGAAACAACGAGCAGACTGCCTAGCTAAAGCAGCAGCACACAGCTTCAGCTGCACCAGATGTTTTCCATGAGGTTGCGATTCAATCAGCCTTCGAAACCCCAGAAAAGAACCAAGCTGATCAGTATAATTTCACAGCGAGGACTGGAGAGCACCTATCATAGCCTATATCAAAGGGCTCATGAACCCGGAGTCCAGGAAGAGAAACAGACTAAAACAAAGAGTACGAGGGTATAAGAGTGGGGCAACATTCTGTACAAAGTTCGTACCTCGCCATGGCTCAAATGCGTGTCACAGTCTGAAGGAAACGATATTCTCAAGCTTATTCACGAAGGCATCTGTGGCTCACACAACGGCCAAGGGCGTTAGCTGGGAAGCTTTCCGGCAAGGTTTCTATTGGCCAACAGCACTACGAGATGCAGAAAGCATCGTCAACATTGCGAGGGTTGCCAACTAACGGCAAAAAAAATCAAAATGCCCCAGGGGCTCTACAACTCTCATATGCCCAACTTGGCCTCTGCAAAGATGGGCAATGGACCTCGTCGGTCCACTACCAACAGCTCCAGGAAACCTCCGCTACACAGTGGTAGCCGTGGAATATTTCACGAAGTGAGTCGAAACTAGACCACTCGTTCCTTACATCCCTAGCAGTGAAAAAGTTCTTTTGGCAACAATTAGTTTGCCGGTTTGGAGTCCCAAAACATTTAACTGTCGACAACGGCACTCAGTTTGACAGCGAGGTTTTCAAAGAATTCTGCGCTCAAATCGGAACAATCTTATGCTTCGCTTCAGTCCGGCACCCTCAATCCAATGGCTTAGTCGAAAGAGCCAATGCAACAATTGTTCCAAGCCATATCAAAAAAAGTTACAAGGCAGGCCCAAAGAAAAATGGGCAGAGAAGAACTAACCTCCGTCACCTGGTCTCATAACACCTCGAGTGCAGAGCCACCAAATTCACACCCTTCAGGCTCCTTTTGGCGAGGAAGCTGTGTGTACCAGAAGAAGTCAAGTATGGGTCACTCAGAACAAAACCATCGAAGAAGACGAGCAAAACCAACTGCTTGACAAAGACTTACTCGAAGAAAAAAACAAGATGCAACCGCAGTCGACCAACCTTCGCAAGTATCAAGAAAAAAACAAAAAATGGAGAGACAAAAAGGTGAGAATCAAAGAACTGAGAAGGGCGACCTCGTTCTAATTCGGAAGCAAAAACGCGCATGCAGGGAAGTTTCAGCCAAAGTGGACGGTCCATACCTAATAAGGTAGGACTGCATCGTGGATATTTATCTCTCTCGGTTGTT
>CM019827.1:125925340-125952765 GCA_009763385.1 Coix lacryma-jobi var. lacryma-jobi | reverse complement strand
CAAACAAATAAAAATATATAAAATCGATTTTACTTTAGTAACACTTCACATTATGGTACAATACACGGTTTGTAACACATTTCTTTATCCATTGGATCACTTACCAAGTGTTACAATGATTCTTTGCTGTAACACTCTTATTAGTTCTAGGAACACTTTCTTGATGTCAACCAAAAAGAGAAAATTCTTGATGAACCCATATGGCGGTAGGTTGGTGTGTTCATACAACAAAGTAAAAAAATATCTATATTACTTCCATTTAATTTTACATTTTTTATTTTGTTTTTCTTCTCCATTGTACTTGTTCTTCTTATGGTATAGCTCTGTCTAGTGCGTCTCTTGATCTCGGCCTAATAAATTAACAACATGCTCTAGCATTGAACTGACCTTTTGATGCGGCTACTCAATGCTAATGGTTCTCATGTAATGACCATGATGTGATGCCCAACAGCCTTGATGAGAGCTATATGTGATGTGTTGCCTATAAATAGAAAGGTCTACCTGTATTTTTTTTTGTAACACTTTAACTGAAACATTATTTTGTGTTACTAGAGGCATATATTTGTAACACATTTTATATGTGTTCCACTTATGTGTTACAACATAGTACACTTTTGTAACATTTTTCTTGTAACATTAATTTTGTGTTACTATAATTGTTGTTAGTAACACCTTTTTTTTAAAAAAGTATTTTGTGTTACAGTCGAAGTCTGTAACACACTATTTTGTGTTACTATGAAATTTTACTGGAACACATTAATGAATATGTTACATAAAAGTGTTATAATATCCCTGTTGTGTAGTAGTGTAATGAGATTGTATACATTTTGATCTTCAACTAAAGTTCAGCTGAGTTTTAGCTGCCTCCGTTTGGATCCCTAGCAGCTAAAGTTTAGCCGGTGGGTCCAAATAGGACCTATGATGCTCACATGGAAAGTATATGTACCAACCCATGACGCCTATATACGCTGTATTGGTGAAGGTACTCCTAATATGGGTTCACAGCATCATATCTTCCGACGAAATTTCAAACGACTTTTTCTTTTCTTTTATTTTTGTAAGTTGTATAGTACAAACAAAGATGGCCACACATTCAACCTTATCTAGGCGCGCATACTACACTCCTCGCTCCTATATATAAGCAATAAGCATAATCTGCATATAGTCGCCAAGCCATGTGGGGTGGCACGCTACACATAGGCAAACTAGGGCTGGTTGGTCCGGGTTTAGACGACCTATTCTCTAGAAAACTGCCTCCTAATATGAAATCTAATCAAGGTTGCACATAAATGATAACCACCAAATAATCCATGCATGTGACATATCCTGCGAGAAAGAAAAGAAGATGAGGATACACATATCTTTTTTTTCCTGCAACTCCTTAGACCCTGTTTAGATGTACCTAACTAAAATTTAGCTAGCTAAAATTTTAATGTAAAACTTTAGGTAGCTAAAGTTTCTCAGCTAAACTTTAACTGAGTGTTTGGATGCTCCAGTTAATAGACTCAGCTAAATTTTAGCTGACTTTAGCTGGGTTGAAATAGTTAAATGTAGCTAAACTTTAGCTGAGCTGTTTGGATGTCTAGCAGCTAAATTTAGCCAGCTAAAGTTTAGCTGATACATTAACATGGCCTTAATAGTATGTCTGAATATATTTATAAAACAATATACTCCCTCCATACCCATATTAGTTGACGTTTAGGACAGCGACACGGTCTTCAAAACACAACTTTGACCTCTTATTTTTATAAAAATATTTATGGAAAAGTGATATATGTATACTTTTATGAAAGTATTCTTTAAGACAAATCTATTTATATAATTTTTATATTTGTAAACTTAGAAACTTAATAGTTATTGATGATTTATATTCCCAATGTTTGACTCTAATCTTTTTTAAACGTCAACTAATATGAGTATGGAGGGAGTATTTATTTTGAGATGGAGAGAGTAGACATATATATATATATATATAAATATATAAATAAATAAATAAAATTAAGAACCCGAGAAAAGTCTAAGACCCAGATACACACACAGCTTCTTAAGAATTTGTAAACTTGGTGGATGACTGGATGAGACAAGTGATGGAGCTAGGGACCGCGCTAATGGAATCCACTAAAGGTAACACGCAAGCTGCAGGTTATTTTATTTTTTCCCCGCTGGACTAGTTGGCTAGCGCTGCGCTGCAATTGGGGGCGAGCGGCACATGCCGCCATTCCTATGAATATTGACCATTGACTGCACCAGGAATGTCATGGCCGAACAGAAGAACGCGTGGACGCCGCCATGCTCAGTCAGTCACTCGCATTGTATTATGCATGCATGCTCTCCAACAGTGCAAGTTGCAAAAAAAAAAAAAAATTAAAGAAGGCGCACCATCCATCATCCACCACCAGCATGCATGCAGATGCAGGTCGAAGAAGAGAGGAAAGAAGAAGGCAGCAAACGCTTGCGATGAAGGAAAAACCCTGCCATTTTCCTTCGTCTCAACTTGCAGCCGACGATGATGATGATGAGCCACACAGTTGCCATATTGCTGGCTGGTGCTGTTAACCAAAGAAGCCAGCTACAGGACGCACTGCATTGGCTTACTACTAGTACATTAGAAGCGCTGTGTCGAAAGTAGAATGCAAGGCAGGAAAACAACGATAAGGCCATAAGGTTTGTAGTACGCACAGGCACAGGAGGGAGAGGAGAAGGCCATACTCAGCGACAGCGAGCGAGCGTGTGAGACCGCATGTCTAGATGCACTGATGACACTGGCATTGTTGCAGACACTTGCGTTGGCGCTAGTGCACTGATGACAATAGCGCCTTAGCTGATGAGTCTCATGACACTCATGAATAATCTGCTACATGTACGATCTGCATTAATATTTATATATATACGCAGTGATGACGGACCCAAAAAAAATATTAGAAGACTTTTTCAACCTCTAAACAACTTTATCCTCTCTTCAGTGTGTATATCTCTGAAAAAAAAAATCTACGGGGGGCTTAGGAGGAGCTCTATGGATCCAACAGACGTAGAGGGGCTAGAGAAGCCCACCGCTGGATCCGCCCTGTATACACATACTCTCTCCGTCCCAAAATAAGTATACTTCTAGAGTTTAAAATTGTCCCAAAATAAATGCACATTTACATCTTTCTAAAGGTATAAATGTAATTTCATACTAAACTTATCATCTTTATTCAAACTCTAGAAGTGTATTTATATTGAGACGGAGGGAGTACGTAGAGTATATACTTACACAGATGTGCGTGTTTGTACGTATACGTACTCTCTCCCCTGTGCGTAGGTGTAGGTATACATACAATACATTGTTCCGGGCAGAGAGATCGAATGTTGTATTGTGCGCATATGACAGGTACGTTCAAGTCAGAATCTACTCGAGATAAAAATTAAAGGATGCTCCATAAATTCTAAGTTTTTTTTACGAAGCTGCTACACAATCAAGGTGGAATTTAGGGACGAATGCTGGCCGCAATGTAGATATCTACGGCACACTACGTATGGTTCTTAATTAGTCATCAATCATCAGCAAATAAGGTTCACGTAACCGCGTCACGGAGGAATGTTCTGAGATGGTCGCCATGGATCTTCTACATCCTGGACTATTCAACGTGCATGCATGCATATGGAGCATCAAATTGGCCTGGTTGTTGGTGCCTGGACAACGAGGAGCATGCAAATATATACAGTAGTGTATCGATCCTGTTCTTTGAACACTTTGAAAACCGAGTTTCCAAATGTGCAACATGTGCATCCACAGTAAACTATTGCTTTTCTTTTCTTGATATATTCGGACTCCGACTATGCAGGATGCAAAGTTGATAGAAAAAGCCATCGGCACATGTCAATTACTTGGAAGATCACTTGTATCATGGTCATCGAAAAGCAAAACAGTGTTGCACTTTCAACCGCCGAAGCAGAATACATATCCGCGGAAGTTGTGGTGCTCAATTACTTTGGATGAAAGCAACTTTGGATGACTTTGGAATTAAATTCAAACAAGTACCATTGCTATGTGACAATAGAGTGCATGAAGCTCACCAACAATCCAGTACAACATTCAAGACAAAGCACATTGACATTCGCCATCACTTCATAAGAACCATCACAACAAAGGGTGATATTCATTGAGAATGTTGGTACCGATGATCAATTTGCCGATATATCACCAGCCACTTGATGAAAGAGATTTTGCAAGCTAAGGAATGAATTGAATATACTTGATTTCTCAAATATGAGTTGATGCACCCTCCATATATGACATGCTCTTCCTTCGACAAAGCAAAGGTAAAATTGTTTGGCATGACATTCATTCTTTCTAAGGATATGTTTAGTGCATTTAGTCATTCCTTGCATCTTATAGGCTCATCATGAAAATAAAATACTTTGGATGTACATATGTGTACCACTATTGCTTCTATGTTTGATATGATCTGTGGTAGCATATGACATGTTTATGGGCTTGTGAACCTAGGTTTGATCTTGAAAACAAGCATTCAAGGTTTAACCGACGTGAGTAAGATAACCATTGAAAGATGTGTGAAGAAGCTTACTCTAGAGCAAACCGTGTTAAATATCTTATGTTTGTTTGCTAGGTTGAACCAACCTTGATCTTCCTTTTTGATTACCTTAACTCCTACTAAAATTGGTGTGCCTTTTATGGTACTTAATGACAAAGGGGAGAATGGTTAAGATAGATGTATATAACAAAGGGGGATCAATTAAAATTTGAGCACATAAGTCGGGGGAGCAAGCTCATGAACTGATTGTTGCATTTGAATGTGCATATTCATATGAGTGATTGCATTGTAAACAATTTAAGTTCAATATACATGCTTGTGTGATTATGCTAGAAATAAATTTTGAATGATGTTTGTGAACTAGCATGCCATAGTGGTAGCTAGATGTAATCCGTTTTTGCAAAGCGGTACTAGAACCTTTTATATAATGTTGATCTCATAAGGTATCTAGCATTTTTGTAAGTCTAGCTAATCAAGATGCTAAGGATGGTGTACAGTGGCAACTCCGATTGGTATCACGCTTCAAAGGTCCACTCTTTACACCTTAGCATCATTTGATAGTATTACTCTCCCCACATTTATATCTATGCATAGTCCGAACTTGAACCAAACACTATAGCACATATGTAGGGGGAGCTAATACTACAAAGTGGTGTCTCAAATTTTCAAACATATTCTTTGGAAGGGTTGTCATCAATACCAAAAAGGGGGAGATTGAAAGTCCTTGTTTGGTTTTGGATAATTGATGTCACCTAGAGTACTAACCTTGTCATGAAGTGTTTATGAGCTAGGTTGGTACATTCCAAGTACGGGAGCCAAATGATGATCATGGTATTGGTGGTGATGACCAAAAGATAGATCAAGTGCTCCACATTTGGGAGAAGAAGAAGAGAAAAACAAAATCCTATGGAGTTCAGGCAAGGTATAATAGGAATTTTGTTTTGGCACTCAAGACACCATAGAGGGTGTGAGTGCATTTAGGATAGAAGCCGTACTATTAAGAGGGGAATATCTCGGTGATCACGGTTATCAAGTGCCACTAGGTGAATTCATACATGCATATGCATTGGAACCTAGTGTGCTAACTCGAATCCTTTGAATATGTTTGTGAAAATGCTAACACACATGCACATGATGTTGTACACTGTTGGGTGTTAGCACATTTGCAAAGGAGAAGTTGTTGAGTTGGTTTGGATCACACAGAGAAGAAAATGGAGTTTTCTGTGTATGGTCGTGGTACCGACCAGGGTGGTCGGTCGTACCGCCCATAGGGCTCGCGTACAGCCTTCTCTGTAATGGGGTGTTTTTTGGCCTGACGGTGGTACCCTATTACCTCGGTACTACCGCTGGCGGTGGTACCGACGGATGGTCGTGGTACCGTGGCCTTGAGAGTTTCGCGAGGCTCTCTGTTGTTTTTGAAAAAGGCTTGTCGGTAGTACCGCCATTACCTCGGTACTACCGCCCACGGTGGTACCGACGCAAGGTCGGTAGTGGCTGGTTTTTCGCGAGGCTCTCTGTTTTTTTCAAAGGATGTACCGGTAGTACCGCCATTACCTCGGTACTACCGCCCACGGTGGTACCGACGCAATGTCGGTAGTGGTTGGTTTTTTTCGCAGAAGTCTCTGTTCGCGGCGATTTTTGGCCTGGCGGTTATCGTTATTAACCCGCATCCCCGCCATTACCTTCGTACTACCCGCCCCCCGTAGGTACTCGACCAGAGTCGGTGCTCTCGCCTAATCAGCGGGA
The DNA here is from genome assembly GCA_009763385.1 of Coix lacryma-jobi var. lacryma-jobi. Lineage (NCBI taxonomy): Eukaryota > Viridiplantae > Streptophyta > Magnoliopsida > Poales > Poaceae > Coix > Coix lacryma-jobi. The sequence continues at coordinate 125,946,484 of CM019827.1, read as the reverse complement.
CTGTGTGTTAAACGCTAGTTTGGACTCTTCCCGTACTACCTCCCAGAGGGTCCTGTACACCACTCGACCAAGCTGCAAAAGGTCGTGGTTCGGGCCTGCCTCTTTCCCTTCCCTATAATTGGGCCGTCGGCCCGTACTTTGCCGTTTGGGGGTTTTTTCTTCTTGACTCTCTGGACCTCTTGAACATCCTTCTACCGAGCAATATCGAATCCTCCCCCGATCTCTTTGCTTGTTAATGCGAATCCAAGTCGAGAATCCGAAGATCCAGTGCATTTGACCAGTGAGGTTGGCAATCTATCGGCCACTTGGCGTTGTGATTGCTGCGGATATTCTTATTACTCTTGGGGTAGCCTCCACCTAGACAGTTTGGAAGCATCGATGAAATGAGGCACGAGTGGTGATGTTCTTGGCCATCTCCCGGTGTATTTTTAAGGGGTTCTTGTACACTTCCCCGGCGGAGCGCCAAAGGTCACTCTAGTATATTGCTCTACTTTGATTCCCATCTTGTGTGGTTTGCGGACACAGCCCTATTGAGGTTAGGCGTAGTGATGCCTATTAGCGCGTGAACTCCAGTGGTGTAATCAGCTACAACGGGGACGTAGCTTGACCGTCAAGCGATGACCCTCGGAGTCAAAATTTAGTATGTTAAATCGTCTTCCCGTGGTATTCTTTGATATTCATATATTCATCTCTTGCCGGCTCGGTATAACACACTTCTATCTCATTTACTACATTTGTTACTTTCCGTGGAAGTTAATCTTATACCACCACTTTAGTTACATTCTCTTATCTTGTGAGTGATATAAATTTTGGCTTATTTAGATTCGTTGGATTAGTATTTCTTCAGATTGGTGTGACTTGAGTCTGTTGTAATCTAGAATTTTAATAGGTGCTTTCATTCTGTGTTAGAGCTGGCGCAACTTCGCTTCGATCGCCATTTAGTTGATCATAACTATTTGTTAGTGTTGTTGTAGAAATTTAGTATAGGCTATCACCCCCCCTCTAGCCATGAGTACGCTTCTCATTCAGCTGGCCAACGCGCGAAGAGAGAGGGGTGGGTTTGAGGCCGGCTGGACGAGGAGAGGGGAGGGAGAGCAGGCCGTCGCCGTTTGGGCCGTGCCAAAACCGATCGTGAGGGAGGAATTAGGTCTTGCCTTTTCTTCTTTTCCTGTTTGTTGTCATTTGATTTTCCCAATTTTTTCAAAGCTTTTGAATCCAATCAAAACCATTTTAAATCAAAATTACTTTGAAATAATTTAGAATATTTTCCCAGTTTTGAATACAATTGTGAGTTTTGATTTTTCCTAAACTTTTTCATAACCTTTCCTTAGTTTCTAAATAATAAATGCATCTGCCTTATAAACGGGTTTTTAATAACTATTTTAGCCACACAATAAAATTATGTAATGGCATAATGCAACATGACAATGAAAATTAATTTTATTATTCCCTCCTCTAATAAGCTAGCCAACCTAATTAAATTTCTAATATCCTTTTATTCATTTGGGGAAAAATTTAAATGGGGTTTTACAACCACCCCCCTAGAAAAATCTCGTCCTCGTAATTAGAAAAGTCAGTGAATAGATTAAGAAAAATCTGCCCGAAGGATCACTTCTTTCTCCCATTGGCTTTCTTCTCTTCGGAGTCAATCTTCCTTGCACCATTGCAATTGTAATCCTCTTGTTTCGAGTACCACTCGTTCCATCGTGCCCAGAATCTTTATCTGCTCAAGAAAGTCAAATCATCCGAATCAAGCGCCAAGTGGCACCTGCTACTGCTCTTGCATCCTCATGAACTCTTAGCATCTCTTCCACTGGGATACCTGGAATACATTATGGATTACCCTGTCCCAACTGTCAGGCAACTCCAACTGATATGCAACGCGCCTTTTTCTTGTCAATCACCTGAAAGGGCCAATGAGCTCGGAGATAGCTTCCTTTGACAGTAACCTCCGAAGACCCGGAATGGTACAAAACCTTCAGATAACCAAACATCCCCAATCTGGAACTCCAGCTCCCGTCGTACTGACAATCTGCATAACTCGTCTGTCTAGAGAGCTGTCTACATTTTGCTTCTGATCTATCTGACGCTTGTTCTTCAGCTTCTTCTATAGACTCAAGGGCCAAGCTTTTTCTTTCTCCAACCGATTCCAGAATAGATGAGTTCTGCACTTCCTTATCCTCTTCCTGCCATACATGCCTCAAATGGGGACATTTTGAGACTAGCCCTGATATCTTTGTTATAATGAGAGAACTCGGCATACGGGCCAACTCACATCCCAACATCCGGCTGTTCCTGGAGTGCCACTAGCTCTCAACTGTCCGCCAGGACTGATTCCCCACTTGCTGTCGGCCATCAGTCTGAGGATGATAACCGAACTGAAACGGAGGCGAGTGTCCATAACTCATGCAACCCGCTTTCCAGAATCTAGATGATGAACTGTGTACCCCTGTCAGATACTATGATCTTCGGCACACCGTGCAAGTCCCACATGCGGGACATGTACAACCCTGCAAGTCTATCAGCCCTATATTTCCTTACAGGAATAAAGTGAGCAACCTTGGTCACCCGATCAACTATGACCCCAGATAAGTCATAATTCCAACTGTGTCCTTGGCAAACAGGATGAAATCCATGTCTGTCTCTTCCATTTCCACTCGGGAATCTGTCAGAGGCTGTAACAACCAGCAGTCTCTGATGTTGGGCCGTAACCCTCTGACATGTTGTCACCAAGTCACATACGCTGCTACTTCCCTCTTCAATCCATACCACAGTAATACTAACTACTTCAGACCCCTGTTACATCTTGGTACTGCCTGGAAAACATGGAGAGAGTGGCTGAATCATGAGCTTGCCCCAGAATCAACCCTTGATACCCTTCACACTCGAGAACACAGATTCTGCCTCTGACCATAAGACAAACCCTGATCATCTCTGTGACCTGGGGGCGTTTAGCATCCTCCTTAATCGACTGCCTGATCGCCATAAGATACTCACAGTGAAGCTGCCCTGCTTGATATCATGCTCCAAGGTCTAATCCACCTCCATGGCTACTGCATCAATGTGGCCGAGAATACCCCATTGAGCTTCACATACTCCTCATGCAACTCGTGTTGTGCTCCGTGATCACTGAACACATTGCATATCCTTCTGCCCGGGCTACTACTACAGAACAAAAACATTTTGCCTTGCCCGGATGATAGTTGATTACTCAATCATAAGCTTTGATCAACTCTAGCCATCTTCGGTGCGGAGATTCATCTGGCTGGGTGAAGATGTACTTCAGCTCTTATATCAGTGTATATCTCTGTCTTCTTGCCCATCAAATAGTGCCATCCAGATCTTCAGAGCATAACAACAGTCTGCCAACTCAGATCATGTGAGTAATAATTTAGCTCATGCTTCCTGAGCTGTCTCGAGGAATAGGCAATCACCCACACAACACCTTCCTGCATAGCACACATCCCAGCCCTGACGAGAAGCATCACAATAACCGCAGAAGTTCTTCCTGGAATCTGGCATGACAAGAATAGGAGCAAGTCCACCTCCGCCTTCCCACTCCTCAAAACCATCCAGGCATTCAGGGACCACATACAACTTGGCACCACTTCTCAGTCAGTCTCGTCATCAGCTTCAATCACGATCTGGATAATCCATCAATAATCTTCTATAATATCCAACATAACCGAGGAAAACTCCGGATTCAGTGACATTCTACAGTACCTTCCAAGTCCAATATAGCTTTGGACATTGCCTGAAGACAACAATACTCCACCCTCTGAGATAATACGCCCCAAATATGCAACCTTCTCAACCGAACTCGCATTCGCTCAGTCTGCCGTCATACAACGGATGCTCCCTGAGCTTCTGCATACTAACCTCAGGGGCTGCTCATGCTCTTCTTCATTCTTAGGAATATCACAGGTATCATAAGTAACACCACGACGAACAGATCTAAACACTCATGAAAAAATCCTTGTTCATCAGATACATGAAGAACGCACGGGGCGTTTAGTCAACCGAAGGACATCACTGTGGACTCATATAGCCCATAACACGATCACAAATGGCCGTCTTCACGGATTCACTTCACGAATCTTCAGCTGATTATAACTTTTTTTGCAGGTCAATCTTCGAGAACACATAAGCACCCTTACTGATCAACAGATCCTCAATATCGAGGAATCGGGTACTTGTTCTTGATGGTAGCTCATTCAATGCGCGGTAATCAACACACCTCCGCAGACCATCCATCCTTCTTCGGAACAAAGATCACAAGGGCCCCCCACGGGGTGTACTAGACGAATATGCCCTTCTCCAACGTCCTTGGATCTGCGTCTTCAGCTCAGATAGCTTTTTTCGGCTCCATTCTATTGGTCCGCCTGGATATAGGTGCATGCACAGGAACTAATAATATAGAGAATGCATCGCACCGATCCAGGTTGCATACTGGCACTTCTTGAAGACCTCAGTAACCCTTGACGCTCGATATCAGTTACCACAGCCAGCAATAATGCTCGGCTCTTCTATCATCTTTGTCGGTGCTCGCTAACACAATCCCGTCCACTGGATGCTATCAAACGGGATGAGCCTCTGAGCACAATCATGACTTCCCTGGGATACTTGCGTATCAATCCATTCCCTGAATGACATCAATACCTTGGAATCCAGCCAACAATAAGAGAGGTGGGAAAGACTACCACCCTTATGGTTAAGCCCCATTCGGCACACATCCTCGATATCGTTCTCCTCCAGGAGAATTCACTAAGCCAGATGCATTTCATCACCTCTATTCATATGATATTAGCTTCGCAGGGTGCTGATTTGAACGAATGAGAATCATCCAGAATCAAACAAGACTGTAACTGGTGAGAGTCAACATACAGGAATTACCAAACACCACATCAGTGCCGTCTGAGCAGACTCCGCTGATCACGTGTTCACACGACACGAGTGTAGCTCTGTAGCGACTGCTGCCTGCGGAACGTGACTGCGGTTGAGCTGGCTGCCTCAATGGACACTGTTAGCGACGTGCCCATCTGGTACACTTGTAACACGGGCCAACCTGACCTACCCCTGTGCACGGACGGGGCTTGCTGTGGAGCTGGAAGCACCCGGGCGAGATGCCTTCCGGCGGAAGCGGCTGCTGCTAGTTTTTTTTTTTTTCTGATGTGAGCCTGGTAGTTAACTGTGGAGCTGGGTGCCCTGTACTGAACGGCTGCCGGGACTTATGAGCGGGGCGGTACTGCCTGCTGCTGGGAGAATCTGCCTAAGCTGAGGCAGGTGGAGCGTAGCGGGTACGGCGGAGTCTTGTCCAGAGGACGGTCCCTGAACGTCATCTTCCGCTTGCGATCTGCAATCGAGGTCCTTCCGTTCCTTCTCATTCTCCACCGCTAAGCACGTCAACCAGCTTCTCTCTGAAACTGAGGAATACTCATTTGAAGCTAGGGCTAGCGGCGTCCTGGTTAAGCCCATGCTGAAGCAGATAACAATTTATGATTTATCAGCGCAAACGAAATGACAAGGGTGTATGAAGAAGTTATTAAATTAAAGAATGACAGAGATCCTTGCCTGAACCACACTCCTGCTTCTGGTCGTCCGTGTTCCACTTACAATCCTGTGCGTAACGGGCAGCTGGCTGAACTGCGGACAGATACTCACGCACTGTCAGCAAGCGCCCTGCCTGAGGTCCTGAAACTCTCGGCGCTTCACCCTGAATCTCGCCGAAGGGACGTACGGGTCGCGAATCCTTCCGGAATCCGCCCAGCTTGATCGAGTGGTCCGTCCGCATGAGCGGCTGTGGTAGTAGTCCACCATTTCTTCGGCCGGGGGCCCGAGAGCGGTGCGCGGCGTAGAGAGGCCTTAGCAAGTCCAACATGGGCAGAAGCTTGCAACTGCCTGTATCGTCTCGAACCAATCATCTGCAATCCTTGCTCATGGCGTGGTGGAACAATGGAGGTCTCGTCGTCCATGAAGTCCTGGAGTGTCATCCGGTCAGGGTGGCTGTGACAGCTCCTGCACCCTGAGCACCCTGAGCCATCTTGCTTATCTGCTACATGTGCTTGCATCATCTGGGACCATGTTCTACTCATCTTGTGCGCCAACCTGGGCCATCTGGAGCAGGTCGTACGGGGCGGAGGTGATGAAGGCGGCTTGGTTACCACTGCCCCGCTCCCCCAAGACGTTACCTAACCATCATGCGCTGCTCCTGGTGTCAACCATACTGTTACATTTTCCCGCGGAGTAAAGTGAGACGTGCTAAATAGATATATAACAACCCTAAGTTGGGTTATTAATTCGGATTAGTAAAATATTTAAACACATGAAGTCGCTTGATGGCAACCTGACGGTCGCAACACACCACAATCATTCAAAGAACAAACATTATCATATGCACAAGTACTGTCCACATCAACGACCTACGAGATCACTAATTAGGTCGGGCTTCTTCGGGGAGCTTACGATTTGGAGGACCTACTTTTAAAACAAATTTGACACTTCAGCAAAGACATGCTACAGCATGGAACAGGGTCATACTTGTAAAATAGTTTTGTAAATTCGAACGAACGACTAGGGTACGTCCTACCGGTCACACGCTCCGATACGACTCGTGACACCCATTTAAAGAACAAAAGTTGAGACACGAATTTGTATGCCAGGATTCATTTTCATACATATATCCACATCATAGTACAATATCAAAACAATACTTTTATTACAAAAGATCGCACTTTGTTACAATAGATTGACCCTCAGATCCAATAAAAAGTAACGACTCTCATGAACCGGACTCTAATGAGACGCTGCTTAATGCGGAAATCTGGACTCCAGCTCCACAGGGAGGTCGACCTGGGGTAATCGCATCCTAGTACAGTCGGCAGGTCGTAGCCCTCCGTCTTCTGGATACTCCTGCTCCTCGTACGGGTAGTCTCCGCCTGGGGGTGTAGCAGGGACACAAAGAGGAAGGGTGGTACATCGAAAGTACTCCCTCAGTGTCGGGAAATAATGCTTAGGCTAATAACAAAGGTAGGCTGACTCTGTGACTCAAGCGCCTAAAGCACACATCCTATTATTCCCATAGTCTATCACCTATACTAAGGTATTACCCCCAGACGCTTTAGAAAAGAACCACCCTCCGTGATATCGCACCGATCCAAACCACCCTCGGAGTCACACGGCAACCAACACCTGAAGTCTATCAGGCAACCGCACCTGAAGTCCCTCGATGACCCGACTCCAACGACCAGTAACCAACTATTCGAAGAAGCCAGCCCGCTCGTGACCGTAGCACGGCTGATAATCAGTTTACCTCTGTAAAGGTTGCACATCGTACCCCCGGAGTCGTCAATCCCGTCACTCTAAACACTACTGCCAAGTGCATGCAGGTGCGCTGAAAGGCCTTTACAAAGCCCCACCAAGTCTGTATTACACGTACTCTAAGGTTTCTTCCCCCTTGTTCCATAAGTCAAACCAACCCAAGGGACCCCTCTGATCCACTAACAAACCCGTGTAGCATAACTTAGAGAAACTATTACAGTGGCCAGGTCCCACAGCCTCCAGATCTCATGGTGCGCTGTTAAGTCCGGGGTATACAGGCCTCTAGAACGGTCCTATGGATCCAGCAGGACATGTCTAAGCCTACCCCGCACCAAAACCAAAAGCAAGCTGCCAGAATCCCACTGCACAAAAACCACCATACGGGTCCATCCTGCCGTATTTTACTATCACCAGTACTAACAAAAATTACCATTCCACATTCGTTTCATAATCATTAATCAAGATTATTAAACCATTTTAACTCCCTCCCAACCCGTGAACTGCAGGGCTAAAGCAAGCCACCTACCCGAACATCCCAAAACAGCGACAAGATGGATAATATAGCTAAATTCTAATAAAAACCCTAACATGGGATTCAATGAATGCCAAGCATTGCATACTACAAGATCTAAACTGCTCCTAACCAAAAGTGAAAATAGGTAGGTGCAAGATGTTCAAGTACACTGCCTTCGGACTGTGGGGTTCGAATCAACTGGTCGCAAGGAGGTCCTGGAGCTCCCAGAGCGTCCCCTCGTATTCCAGCACGTCTCTTGGCCCAAGCAACATACATGGCACAATCAAAGCGAAATGATTAACATTACAACCAACCGATGAAACATAAACAATGATCCCTGCACGTAGAGAACTAAATTTACTAATCCAACCCAAGTTGAATGGGTCGAATCGGAGTTAAAACGCAAAAAGTTTTCATAAGCTTTGAAGTTGGATGGCAATTCGTATTTAAAACTGAACTCAAATTTCGAATTTAAAGAAATCTCAAAAACTGATTTAAACGTCGGTGGAGACCAGGCCCTCAAGCGCATAAAACGCAGGGTCGAAACAAAAGAAACGCGAGACTAGTTTACTATGCTGGTTGGAGCGCGTGTTTAATTCTAGAGAAAGGAGGGCCTCTTTATCAGATGCATACGGCGAAGCGGTATGGTGGGTTGCAGGCCGTTGATCGGGTCGATGAAACGGCTCTGATTAATCTGAGCGACGGCTGTGCCGTGAGGAGTACCGCGCCCTCGTTTCCTCCTCCTTCCGCAGAAATTCAGCATGGGCTTGATCGAAAGATCCACCCAGACCCAGTTGAAACCGCCGAGTCTATATCGCGGCGTTGATTCAGGAAAACGAGGTATTTTCTGCAAAAGCACGCCGACGCGGCAGAACGCCGGCGGGTGCCTGCGACAGGGCACCGACGTGGACCAGAGGGTGGTGCTGTGATTGGATTCGGTGTACTCTGCGTGGCGTAGTAAACCTGCTGATGCGGCTGCAGGCACCGAGTTCAGGGGGCATATCCTGTTTATACCGTTGCACGTACGATCTAATCTACTAACCCGTCGGCATCTAGATCGGATTGGCGCGAGAGGAACCGAGAAGGGAAAGCGGACGCCGGCGGGGTCGACCGGCGGCGCCAGGGATTCCCGCGCGGCGCCAGGCGTTCCGCGCGGCGCCACGTCCTCATCCGACTCGGAGAACTCGTGCACTGGCCCTAGGAGTGGGTAGAGACTCCTGCGGGAAGAAGGAAAAGGATAGAGCTCACGCGGGTCCAGTGGCTATTTCCGTGTCGCCGATTACAGCTCGGGGTAGGAGGGATGTCGTGGAGTACGTCGGCTCGCGGGCTCCCGTGATAGTTTGAGGGACGCGTCCCTGATAAGATGTACGCCGAAAACTGGTTTTCTATGGCGCGGCGTCTTCGTGAGCACATAACACGTGGCCAGGGTAGAGTCACGGCTGGATATCAATGGGTGTCTATGCTCCAAGGCATACGGCTCGGCATGCGGTGCGTTTGTGAGGCTACGCGTGGAGTCTGAGGGCTCTGGAGTCGTACCTTGGTGGCACCGGTTGGATATCTGGAAGACCTCGTGTAACACCCTCTAGTACACACTAATAAGTAATTAACCTGCTGTCATCATCATTAGTCTTTAAATCTTCTGGCCATTCATTTAAAAGGTGCTTAATTTTTGTGTAGATCGTGTTCAGTTAAGTGTTTTGGCATCTCGTGTTATGAGGACCAAAATTCAAATCAAAATTAAATGTAATCCTATTTGAAAAACCCCAATTTCAATCTAGTGTTACCACCCTTGTTTCTAATTCAAATTTGTTCAAACTTGAAGTTGGTCCTTTTAGAGCACGATTTGTTAGATACTCAAATTCCTAAACAACTTTGGTGTTTGATTTCCTTGGCATTCAAAGTTTTATTAAGTAATGTTCAAGATTTCAAAAGAAGATAGGTTTTCACTGTGCATATACACAGGAGGACCCCTACCTCTCCTCCCCCCACCCCTACCGCGTCCTTTTGCCCCACCCCCCCGTCCTTTTGCCCCGCACCCCCACCGTCCTAATGGCCCGGACGCCCTACCCGTCTTTTGCCCTACACCCCAACCGTCCTTTGCCCGGACCCCCACCGTGCCTTCGCCCGGACCCCGGAATCACCCACGCCTATAAAGCCCAAGCTCTCCCATTGCCACCACCAACACTCCCTCTCGAACCCAAGCCATCAGGCAGCCCCAGCGCACACGCCAAGGCGCCCCTCTGCCTTCTCCTTGAGCTTCTCCACCGTCCCAAGCCACCATTTCATCCCCCCGTCCTTTCCGTCTACCGGCGCAGCGAGCTCCCTACCAACTCCCGGCGAATCGCTCGACGAGCCTCACCCTCGACCAACCTCGAGCCACACCCTCGAACCTCACACCCCCGTCAGCCGCCCCTCGAGCCACATCCCTCGAGCCACAATCTCACCACATGCCATGGCCAGGCCCCGGCCCTCTCTCGAACCCCGTCCCCTCGAGCCTCACCCTCGAGCACGCCTGCGAACCATATTCCCCCTCGAAGCAGTCGGCCCCACCCATCAGCATCCGGCGAATCGCAGTCCAGACCCTCGGACTGAGCCTCGAGAAGCCGGGCTAACCCTCGAGATTAGCCGCGCCTCCGCCGAGGCCAAATCTCCCACATGAACTCCCCCGCCTCCTGCCTACTTGCACCGCCTCGCCGAGCCTCGTTTCCAACTCTGGTGAGCCCGCGAAGCCTAATCCCCACCCTCTCCATTCCCACCGACCTCGAGCGACCGGCCGCTGTCCTCCTGACAGGCAAGCGCGCCGATCCTCGAAGAAGCCACAGTATTCCTTTTCTCTTTTAAAATAGGAATATGTTTTTTGTTTCTTATTTTGGTAGGTTTAATCTGTTTTTCAAAATCTTTAGATAAATGTGTGTGGTTCCTTGCGTCCTGTTTAGTAATTTTAGAAACATAAGACGACTATACTTTTCTGCAAAGTTTTAAATATGAAATCCTCCTTTTTACTTAATAAATGGATATTATTTTAGGTTTTTCTAAACATGTATACTCCAAGGTCATGAAAATATGTTTTTTTTTGTCATCATTTACACCATATGAACCTATATATTGATTGGTAAATTTTGGGCACTATATAAATTATCTTTTAAAATAAATTTAGAAAACAAAAAGTAAATCATGGGTGACCTATTTGTGGATTGGTTTGCTGTTCATAACCTCACCCCTCTGGTCCATGAGATTGTGATGGCCTTGCATGTTTGTAAATAATGCTTACTAAGTTTGTTTAATCTTTGCTTAAAACGATAAAAAGAAAATTAATCTTTAGTCTATCCTAGAAGTTACTCACAGTTTATAAAGTTGTGACTCTAGAATCCCATTAGAGCTTGTCCTTCACTTAGCATGCATTCCTTGGCATCATGTCAAGCATACCTCATTTATCACGTGTAGTATCCCAGAGTGTTGAATCGTGTTTGATCAAGCTCTGGGTTCACCATTGCGAACGAGACCTCGGAGGAGGGTTCTTTTGTTGACAGGCTTCGTCAAAAGACTTACCTTCAAGCAGCAAACGAACTACTTGTGTCAATCTGTCTTGGATCTTCTTCCCTTCAATGAAGGCATCCCCGGTGCAATTAAACCCTTCTTGGATTTATAATACTGTTTTTCCTGAAATGCTTTGAGTTAAACTCCTCTACTACTCGCCTTAGGTTATAGGAGTTGTGTGATACCTCTTACCTGCATTACTTTACTCCACCAAAAGATCCCCAGCCCTGCGTTAAAACTATTTGCAAAATGCTAGTGATGCTATACTAATGATTTTGCATAAAATGCCATTATCAAAAGTGTGAATCACTGAAAGAATCTTTATGGGAATTTGCTTTTACTTCCCCCGTTCGATGACTGCTTGCCTAGCTTATCAATGTGGTCATGTCGAGAAGAGTTGTCCGCGCGTACGGTGCCGTCATGTTGTAGTCCGGGACTCAACAGTGGACACCGACCGGGACAGGGTTGAAAAACTGACAGACTATTACGCTGGGTTAATATAACCACGGATGTAGTTTGGCTGGAAAATAGTAGGGACCAATCCTATGGGGGCCTGCTGGCCAAAACTTCAACTATCCTCCTAAAATACATACTAAAGCTCTGCCCGAGGAATCCCTTTATTGGACCGAACAACCGGCCCTGGGAGTGGAGAGATGGCGAAGAGCATGTACCCACGTGTCGTCGTACCTGATCGGAGTGGTGTACTGTTACTTCCGTTGTGGCGTAAGGACGGCCCAATCTTGGAGGAATCGTGTAGCGAGTTGGGCCATATGCAAGCTTGGGTGCTACATATCAGTGACGGATCGGGGATCCCTCAGCTGAGTATATATATCCCGGATCAACGGTTGCTCCTCGTTATGGGCGACTTGGTCACTGACTGTCACCGGAGAGTGTTCTCAACAGGATGTTTTGAATGTAAATGAATCATGGACATGAAGAATTTGAGAAATGCTTGAATCTTTCCAAAATAAACAAGGTTACAAAATACTTTTTCTGCAAACACTTAACCTTACCGTGAACTACCCTAACGGCCCTTCATTCCTGAGTCTTCTTTTCTCCCTTTTTCTTTAGTCGGAGGTAAGTACTTTGTTGAGTACCCCAGTAACTGCGTTTGTTAATCCCCTGTTGCAGGTTTCTATTAGGTGGTGTGGATCATGAATCATGTCAGTTGGCTGACGTGAATCTTGTTGTTCCGCTATCTCAACTTAGGTACTCCGCCTAAGTGTGGCTCCTGCATACTACTCTACTTCCGCAATACCATTATTTTGACGTAAAGTAAAACTTCTAATTGTAAATTTTATCTATCTTGCTTCCCGCACGCCTATGGTATTTTGTATCACTGTTGTAATGTGGACTCATTCCAACCTTCATGATGATGGTCCCCTGTGGCTCGTGATAATTCTGGGGTCCTCTTGGGGACACCCTCGGATCTTCCGTACCTTGGTTTCATTGCACGTCATTGGGCTCCCTATGACGATAGACGTGTGCAAGTGGGCACTATTGTGCGGTTTCCGTCACACCTCGATGCTGGCTAGACAAGGGTCGGGTCCAAGGGGAGGATCGCTCGTCGAAGCTCTAGACGGATCGGGCGAGCATCCTCGGCTGTGGGGATAGGCGTGATGTTAAGGGGGAAGCTGACCGTGGGGTCCGCACGACATTTTTAGTGAGCGCCGCTGACGAGAGGGGCTCTGTTGTGGGCAGCTCGCGGTGCCATCATGTAGGCCGGGGCTTCGCTGCTGTGGTGCCGGGGAGCCGTTGCGCTGCGTTTGTCTAGGGAGGGGGATGCGGTGGAGTAGGACCGAGGGAGGGGGAAACGCGGCTGGGCGCGCGCGAAGAGAGGAGGGGTGGGTTTGGGGCCTGCTGGAATAGGAGAGGGGAGGTAGGCATGCCGTCCGGCCGTTTGGGGCCGGGCCAAACCGAGGTGAGTGAGAGAATGCGGCCCTTCCTTTTCTTTTCCTTTGTCATTTGATTTTTCCAATTTTTTTCAAAGAAAGCTATTTTGAATTCAAAATAAAACCAGTTTGAAAAAAATCAAATACTTTGAAATATGTAGAATATTTTTCCTCTAGGGTTTTGAAATAAATTTGAGTTGATTTTTCCTAAATTTTCATAAACCTTTTCATTGTATTGCTAACTGATAAATGCGATTCGCCTTGACGGTTTTAATAAAATCATTTACAACCATAAACATATTCAATGGCGAATGAACATAAAATGAATAAATAAATTTTATTTTCCTCCTCTGATAACTATCCAACCTAATCGAATTTCTAATTCCCGTTTATAATTTTGGGGAAAAAATTAAATGAGGGTGTTACGAAATGATCCCGGGGTCCGCGGAGTGCGGTTGGAGGCGCGCGTTGGCGGCTGCCATGGCACGCTTGTCTGCGCACGCGCCCGGCGAGGCGCCCATGGCCGGGCCCCCCCCTGCTCTGTGTGGCTTAGAGTTAGGGATACAGGCTAGGTTTACGGTTTTGTCTTTTCTGTATTTTACAACTTCTCCAAAATTTGAACTGCACAGTCGAAAAACTCAAATAAAACCGAAAGTGGTGCAAAAAAAGAGATCTACAAACTTTGTCAATAGTGAACATTTTCAAATCCACAATATTTTTGACCCACATCTGAAACCAAAAAGGGATACGTTGGGATCTGAATACAAATTTCAAAATTACTTTTTGATTTTACATTGAAAGTTGGAAATCTGCAAATATGAAAAAGATTGTTCCGTTTTATCAAAACCTACAAACTTGCTAATATACACTTTTTCTGACCCACTAGTTTTTGAATAAATTTTGAAAGCTGAAAAGTGACAAAAACTGGAAGTTGAATGATTTGGATTACTTCAAATAAAAACTTTGTAACAGAAACTTGAAAATGTCATTTATACCAAAGTTTTTCTCTTTGCCGGTCTACAACTTCTTTTTGGTACGCAACACACCAAATTCTGATAATTTTGATTACAAAATAGGGACAAATCCACAGGTTTTTGGAATCAGGGTTTTTTGCAAAAGGTATTTGAAATCGTTTTGAATTTGGAACTTTGGCCAACAAACAAACTTCAAGACCTCCAACTGAACAAGAATTACACAAAGCTAGCACAGAGGTAAATTACCATTTGCCTCTTTATAGGAAGGTTAGGCGTTTTGGGTGTGAAAAGAGACTGCTACTATAAAAGAATAACCAGTACTAAGCAAACATAAATGCAAGGCTAGAAGAGTTAATGACTAATGATGTGGTCACATGTCAGTTTATTACATTTTATACACAAGGTGTTACAAACCCTCCCTCCCTAAAAGAATCTCGCCCCGAGATTCCACGTTGCAAAAGGAAAAGGCAAAATCTTACATTTACCGAGAGTCGATAAAGTTCCCGGGATGGTCCGTCGCCAAAAATCTTCGGATTCCCATGGCTGCTTTCTTCTTCATAGTCTTGGTTTCCACTGGATCTTGTACCATCTTGTGGTATTCTTCGGTACCACGATCCTTGTGATCCCACACTCGACTGGATCTCGTTATGACAGTCCGGTTCTAGCCAACGCCTTCAATCTTCAACCACATGTTCTGTTACTCGGAGACACTTCTTGAGTTGGGAGACATGGAAACACATTATGACTGCTGAAAAAGATGGCAAACTCAAGTCTTGTAAGCGACTTGCCAACACGATCCGATCTCAAACGGACCATGTAGCGGGGTCTAGCTTTCCTTTGACCTCCAAAACGAGTGACCCTTTGGTGGGGTGGACCTTATTCACATATCCCGACCTCGAACTGCAGAGTCGACGTCCTTGTCAGCATAAACTTTTTCTGTCGAACTGTGCAATCTCTTCCTGTTTCTCTTGTATTTTGCTTGCTTTTCTCTCCATATCTTTTACTAGTTCACTCCATAAGATTTCCCTTTTCTCCGGTTCAGACCAACTGAGAGGTGTACGACAACGCGCACCTTACAGGCTTCAAAAGGGTGCATTTTGAGGCTCTCCTTGGTACTGGTATTTATAGAATCGGCCAAGGCAACTCATCCACGTATCTGCGAAGGTGAGCACCTGCTCCAACATATCCTCTAACACTTGGTTGACTCGCTCAGTTTTGTATCTGTTGTGGATGATCTGCTGCTAACGGTCAAGAGCTTTCGTTCCAATTGAGGCATGGAACGCTTTTCCAGAACTTTGCAACAAGCTGGGTACCAGCGATCATAGATAAAATGGTTTTGGTAATGCCATGGAGTTTCTTACTATGTTGTTCTTGTACAAAGTGGCATATGGGGACTGGTAACGTCTCACTGACAGGAAGTGACTTGCCTTAGTAGGCGATCCCACGATCAGCCATTGGAATCAAACCTCTCGATGTCTTGGATAACCATTTGATACGGCCCATCTGAGTATCGTCTCATTTCCAACGATGTACATGTAAATGTTGCATCGCCTCCGGGCTTCAATTGCACGGCCTTTGACTTCTGGCAGGAATCACACTGAGCCGCCATACCGCCGAGGGGTCTCAATCTTCATCTTTGTCCACCATAATTCTGCTTCAACTCCTAGTACATTTTTTTGCTCTGCCGGGGTGGCTGGAGAAGCTAGTCAAGTTGCTTCACAGGAGAACTTTCTCTTAACTCGGCACTTTTATTAGGAACTACGAACCGATTCTCTTAAACCAGACTACTTCTGCATCATCATCCTGAAACATCAGCCTTCCCGATTGGACCTTGTCATGATGTGCTTGATTCCGGTTCTCGTTTTGTGCAGCGATGATCTCTCTTTGATGGGGTTTTCTATTCTGATGTTACTACTCCAGTTCCTTGTGGAATCATTTCATATTCAACTTTTCTAGCTCATAACACAAAGAAGAATCCCATAGGGTTTTCTTTCTCATCAACATTGCAATAAGACTTGCGACTGAGTGCATCGTCACCACCTTCGCCTTACCCTAACCCGATGGTAATGCACTTCAAGATCATATTCCTTACCTAACTCTAGTCATCTTCTCTGTCTCATATTCACCACTCTTCTTGGGGAAGAGATACTTCGGCTTTTGTGATCAGTGTACACTTAACAAACAAGTCTGCCCAACAGATAATGAGCCAATCTTCAGGCATGCACTACCTTGCTGCTAACTCGAGATCATGAGTTGGGATAATTTCTCTTCATTCGCATAACTGTCGGGAGCATATGCGATCACTCGACCTTCTTAGTCATCAAAACACAAAACCTAAACCATACAAAGATGCATCCACCGTAACATAAACTGGCTTCTCGATTTTCTGCTGGGCTAGCACGGGATGTGTTAACTTTCTTCAGAGTTTGAAAGCTTGCTCACAGGCTGTTACCAGACAAACTTCCAGAATTCTTTACTAACTCGGTTATAGACTTGCGATTCTTTGTAGATATCCGGTGAATCGACGATAATATCCTGTCCGTTCCCATAAAGCTGCGGACTTGATGAACAGGAGAGTAATGAAAGGGATAGAGATACATTGGTAGGTGGCTTTCCAATCCAAATTCTTGCCATTTACCAGGGTCACGACACACCAGGAACCTTCACGGCGGCTAGGACATTAACCAAGAAACTGTATTCTGATCTAACCAGAACTCAATTTACTGACGTGGCATCGCTGAGGTTCTCGGAGACTGGTAGAACGATACAAAGATGCTTTGGTGTGATCTCAGGGTTTTTTGAGTAGACAAGTATGTCGTCAGGAACACTACCACTGAATTTATCACGCTCTGGCATGACACGAGTTCATGAGGTACATTAAATGAGCGGGGCATTAATCAAACCGAAGGCATGACCAATACTCAATAGGGCCGTATCTGGTGGTTAAACGGTTTTAGGAATTTTCAAGACATCTTATTTGGTGGTAGCCAATCTGAGATCGATCTGGAGCATACTTGGCTCCAGCTAACTGGTCAAAGAGAAATCAATCCGAGGACAAGGGATATTATTTTTGATGGGACCTCATTGAGTGGGCGATCTCAATGCACATTCGAGATCTTAGGCTTCTTTCTTCTTTACAAAGGATTGCGGACACCCCAAGGGAAAGACACTTGGCAAATGAAACCCTTGTCCACAAATCTTGTAATGGATTTTTAGTTCTTCTGCCAACTCTCTGGGAGGCATTTCGTTAAGCTCTGCGGGATTAGGAGCAGTCCGGGCTTTACTCTATGCAAACTCGACATCCACGTCAGGAGGCAGACCAGGCAAATCCCTCAGGAAAAACATCATTAATTCACACACACGGGGGATGCTCTGGTTCCAGACTAGGCGGTCATTTATTTGGAGTGGGCTGCTGGTTTTTGAGGCATTGGAAGGAAGTTGGCGAAGGAGTTTGGCAGTACTGTTATGAAGAATCCACCTCCCAACTCGATTCAAGATGTCGATCATGGTTTATACTAAATTACTGACACATCCCATTCTGCCTGGATGACATCTATCCCTGAGCACACAGCGCCTATCAAATTTACATGGTGTGGGAAAACATATTCCCCCAACAAACGGGGATACTGCGAACCACTTCCTTAGTACTTAACGCCTCCAGGCTAAATAGGCATAACTTTTCTTTTAAATCCTCATTGAGTATCTCACACACCTTGATGACAAAAGTAGACTGATTAAAAGGAATGCGATGCATCCCTCCAGAATCAAACAACACAACTGCAAAAGTGTGATTGGCAACAGGAAACCTACCGATCATGACGGGTTTTCTCCTTCTGTTATTCGCCGACAGTGGGGTATAGAACTGGTCCCGTGCTCTTCTTGACACTCCTGCCTTTCTGGGCATTGTTGCTGCTGGGCCCTTCTCTGCTGCTGAGATCCTCCGGATTCTTCTGAGCATTCTGATCATACTCTCTTGGCTTGGGGCACTTCACGAGACCGTGCCAATCTGGTCCCGCAGTTGTAACAGGGATGGTGTCAGGCGTTTGTGAGTGGGTGATATGAACACTGGGGGCGTTCGGCTGTGTGCACTTTGCTGGTTTGGCATTTGGGTTGTGGCCCGGTACGGACGACCACTTGCGTTGGGGTAAGGTAGACGATTGTGGTGGTGTCTTGGGGGGATATATGATCTCTGGCGTTTGTGCACTACCAGAGAACTGCTTGACCACTGCTTTCTTTCTTCTTCTTCTTCTCTTCTGGTACTGCGATTTGCTTTTTTCAAAAAGCACAGCCCGTCAACACCATCGTGATAAGACCCAGTCAGGTTATTGGACACGCTCCTGCGCATCTTTGCGGAGCAATCCCTCTGAGGAAACAACCCTCGTCTTCTCATCTCTGTGTTACTACTCTGATTCTACTACTGAGATGATTGATTGACCCCCATACTGGTCACTCCCAACTCTGTGTGTCCCCTTCTGCTGTAGTGCCAGAAACTGATCCAAGCTTCATCTTCATTCCCGAGGGGTGATGTGCACGGACAGCGGTGGGAACTCTTCCCAGGTCAACTGTACCTTCTGGCTGGGCATCCAACAGGTTGGCGTACCAGCACTTTGCTTGCCCGGACCACGAAGCTGGCTGGGAAGCGAACCGGTCCCTTCTGGATTTCAGTACACGAGAATAACTCGAACATTCTGCTCCATGGTTCGGAGCCATCATCAACTTCGAGGGGTGCACTCCTTGGTGAAGAACCCGGTGGACGGGTTTCGTGCAATCGCACATGTGGTCTCTTTGTTGCTTTGTGGCGACCAACAGTGAATGTTCTGTTGTCCTTGGTTTTGGAGCCATTAGGGGTTGGAGCTGCGGCCACGCTGGCAATGGCCTCGCTAGGGTCTATCTGGGACAGTGAGGGTTTGGGAGACGTCATCCCACACCTCCGGCTCCCGGTGTGAGTTCCAGGCATCTGTTCCAACTTTATAACTTAGCATTCATAGATAGGGTTATGAAATCAACAGCCTGATAAACTTCAACTGATATCAAAGTTGATAGATTGATAAAGTGACTGACAGATAAACGAACTGAGTACGGGGAAAAGGTACAAAAATAAGATACAGACCGACTTATCAAAGACAAACTAACGCCCCAAACCTAGACTATACGGTTTTAGGTAACAGGTTGTACAGACACACGAGGATCTCCATCTCCTAAAGACGGTCGAGTCCCTCACGATGTGATCATGTCTTCGTCGTCGTCTCTTCGTCGAGGATGAGCTCAGGCCTCTTCCTCCTCGTCCCGGTCTCAGCGGGGACGCCCTCGAAGCAGGTCAATTTTCTTCATCCACTCTGGCCTCTTGTTCCACATCGGTTCTTCTTCCACTAGACTACTCCGTCCTCAGGGTTCTTCCATACCGGGGTACAAGGTGTGAAGTTGATCATATCCGCTGATTCCTTCCTCATGAAGCATCCATTGACTGTTCAATCTGACTGTGTACTTCTCATCCGTGGAGTTTCGGCTCTAGTGACGTCTCCGGGATCCAAGCATCATTGCGCGGCTCGATACGCGAACCGGGTTCCGGTTTGGCCTCTCCAGGGGAAGCTCAGTGCCTCATAAAACTCCGCGTAATGGTAAAGTCATGCTCCAATTCTTTCAGCCAGCTAAGATCCTTGATCTCCTCCTTCAGGTTTCTTATCGGTGCGACGGGGAAAGCACTACTGTTTGGAAGATTCGCCAGTCCCTCCCCCGCCGCGTGTTGCCACTGTGGCGTGGCACACCACTGCGGTCCAGTCGCTTGCTGGCACAGCTGGATGCGAGCCATGTCCTGGATTAAGAAAGATGTATGAGAAAGGCTAGCCCAGACCAAGGTCAAAGATGCTCTACCAAACAACTTAGCGAGGAGTTTTTATTACTAATGATTATGCATGATGCATGAATCTTCCTACGGACCAAGCCATGCAATAAATAATAAGGTACATAGGGCTTAAAATTAGGTTTTTTCCACTATCTTAGTGTTGCCATATGAGAGACAGAGAGAGAAGCAATTTGGACGCAAAAATAGTCAATTTATTTTGTTTGCCAAAGGTCTTTGAAGTTTTCGCCAAAAAAAAGGAACACTGCACGAAAAAAACGTTAAAGTGAGATCTCCGATACCATCCGTGGAGGAACGCCTAATCCATGGGCCCACAGGTCCCTGTCAAGCCTCTGCCAGCCGATCCCCCCATGTTTCCCTTAATTAAGACTGTCCATCACTGGCTATACATCGCGCCCAATGTCCGCAGGATCCATCTCACAATTCGGTTAAAGCATTGCATCTTTTAACAAAATAATATCGAATAAGGAAATGACGAAAGACTTAAATAATAATAGTGTTTACAAAGCAGGGTTCCAATAGAACTTAAGGTGCAGTATTCACAACCCAAGTCCTATAATAGAAATGGACAAGGCCACATAGTGGAGAATAGCAAAGATACTTATTCCCCCGCCCGAGGTGTACAACTATTCCTCGCCTCACGCCCTCTTCCCTGGACGATGGTCCACACGCAACCATAGCAGGGTGCAAGACACATCGGGGGATTCTGCATACCTGCAGCATGGTCAAACCTAGTACTGTGGTACGCAACAAGACTTACCCATGAGGAAACAGGGAGAACTCGGATAGAGGCTTAGGGTATCAAGGTAGGCTTAACAAGATCAGTATTTGCAGACAGCATTTTTGTAGAACCTTATTTTATTTTGGAAGAGTCAGTATTCCTCAATTCTTTCATCGGTCATGATTCTTTAACATTTCAAAACATTCCTATTTGAAGAAACCACTCTCCGTTACATTCGTGACCAGTCTCCATAACCCGAGGAGCAACGTTAAGCCGGATAATAATACTCAGGCTGATGGATCCTATCCACACTGCATATGTAGCACCCA
>CM019827.1:125904658-125924840 GCA_009763385.1 Coix lacryma-jobi var. lacryma-jobi | reverse complement strand
GGACCTTGGCCTTGATCAAGTGTCATCTGAGTACCTTTTGAGAGAAACCATAAAGTTCTCTTGAAGTCCTCTAATGGTGTGCGCTTTCTGAAAAGCGCACCCATTGGGTGTAGCCCCCGAGCCTCTTGCTGTTTAGCATAAAGAGCTGGAGGGTCTTGTCTGAAATTGCTCCAATTCCTTATGAAGAAATTTAGATGCATCATCTGAGGATATGTATCCCGCAGCCCCCAAGCCTAAAATCGACTACTCAGAGTCGATTGTAGGATCTTGTAGACATCCTCAAGGGTGCAGCCGAGTAATCTCCCGAAGACAAGGATCAACATCTGCTTGTCGCCGAGTGGTTGAATGCTTATAAATTTGATCTTTCATCCTTGAATTTCAGCCCCCGAGCGTAGTCGGAGTGAAGCCGACTAAGCTGAGGCAATGTCGAGCTCCCGAGCTTTAGTCGTCGTGCCCATGTGAACAGTTAATGATGAAGTAGATCAGTCAATCGACTGATGAACGGAGCGCTCGGAACCTGTCCCTGTCGAGTCCGAGTAATATATTCCCGAGTGGAAGACTTTGAATGATTGTAGTCACTTCTGGACTTAGTCGGATATTGAATTAAACATAGCTACACATGAGCTAAGTCTAATTGGGTGTAGTAGACTAGGCGTCTCGACCGACTTAATAGTCGTGAAGGACGAGTACGAGTGCTACTCTTAGCACTTGAGGGATGGACGTAATTGACTAGGCATCACAGAGGGCACGTCTGCCGCTAAGGACGAGTTAGTCCGAGTGCTGCTCCTGAGCACTTTAGGTGGACATAATTGACCTGGCGTCTCAAAGTAGCGTAGTAGCCACAGAGGACAGGTCAGTCCGAGTGCTACTCTTAGCACTTTTGATAAGGGACTTTATTAACCAAGCATCTGAAGGGTCGAGATGGCGGACTAGAGGGGGGGTGAATAGTCCCTTTTAAAATTAAACTTAATTGGAGCGGCTAACCGAAACAAATGCGGAATTAAAACTATCGGTCTAGCCAAGACTACACCCCTCTACCTATACTCTATGACACCTTACAAAAGATCCTAATCAATGCAAATAAGGTGTCGGGCTAGCTAGAGCTCACCTAACCAATTCTAGAAGCAAGGTCACACAAGCCTATGCAACTAGTACTTCAAGCACGGGGAAGCTCCTAAGCAATCTAGCAAGCAAAGCACAAAGCCTAAGCTCACTAGCAATGCTCAATAACAAGGCTACCCAAGCCAAATTAGAGAGCTCAACTTAGCTACACAAACTAAGCAACTAAACACTAGCACAAGAATAAATATTGCAATACAAGCTAGTGCAAACAGCAGGCAGTCGGCCAGACCAATGCAAAAAGCAAGACAGGGCAGAGATGCGAATGGATCAGCGTATCCAAATTAAATAAAAGAATGAGATAAGACAACCTGAGTGGCCACGTATGTATCTATCTCCAAGACTTAGAGCCAGGTGCGGTGCAACTCAAACATGGATCGCATGCGCTCGCTCATCACCAGTGGATTACGCTGGGGATGACTCTGACTCCACCACGAGGATGGCAAACCGCAGCGGGCTATGGTATCGAAAGCGAGCTGCAAGCAAGCCGAGACCACGGACAACAAACGCTGGATGGGACACTCTGACTCCACACGAGATGGCAACCGCAAGCGTGCTGTGTATCGAAAGCGAGTCTGCAAGCAAGCCGAGCCACGGACAACAAACAAGACTCCGCGCGTACTTCCGACTATTCGGACTCGACCGACTATCCATTCGGATCAAATTATGTTAGCGGGAACGAGATCCAGTATGATCAAGAATTACTCGGCCAACCCGGCTCGATCAAGAATCTGCTGAGGTAGTTGTTCCGACTAATCGCTATCATCAACAAACTAACTACTCGTATATCCCAATGTCTGGGGTACCGAGTCATCGAGCTATCATGCTGCCGTGAGCCGCAAGTGAAGCCATGAGCCACAAGCGAGGCTGTCGAGCTGTCGTCATAGCCATCAGCTGTCGTTGAAGCCCAGCGAGCCATCCAGCCGCCGTTGAGGTTCAAGCGAGCGAGCCTTCGTGCGCTGCATTGAGCCGCGAGCAAGACACCAGTCGGCCGTTGAGCCTCGATCGGAGCCTCGAGCCACAAGCGAGCCGTCAAGCCGGTGTTTAAACCATTCATGCCGTATTAAGCAACAAACGAGCCGTGGAAATTTTCCTGCTAGTGCCAGCAACGTACAGGCCAGCAGCTGAAAAATTCCTGCGTTGGTGCAACTGCGCCAGACTCAAGTTGAATGCCAAGACGGATCCATCAGCAGCAGTCGCGACTCCCGGTCCCTGCCGACTCTGTTCCAACTGGGTCAAGTTTTAAACTCAAACGGCCACGACTGAAGAAACTGCCACTTCCGGAGTTCCGGGGCAATAAAGTACAATCCCAATCGGTTTCAGGCTGAGTACGATTCCGATGACGCGACGAGTCGGGGAATTTTTATGATGATATACTGCCGGCGACGAGTTCAACTCAGGCTCCATGCGGTCCGATCAAGCAGACAATCTTCAAGGCGGACGAGTTCAACTCAGGTTCCGTACAATCCTGTATCGGAGCAGGCTATTATAGAAAGTGTGCATGTTTATGGAAGCAAGCAAGATCACCACGTACAGATCCATGCAAGCTACGAATATTAGCACGTTACATGCATGGCGACTCGAAGTACAGGAACATGCATGGTACTTCTGCCTAAGAGGATTTCAACAACAAATCGAGGCGTTGTGAGGACCTTAGGCACCGCTCTGTGTTGTGCTCGATCACGGCAGATCACCACCATATACGACTCAGATGTGTTGCACACATGTTGGACCGCCGTAACGGCACAAGCCGCAACAGCGAACCATCGAGTCGTCGTTGAACATGATCAAGCCGCAAACAGCTGTGAACAAGCCATCAGCACGCCGCGACTTCAGCTCATAAGGTCAACTCATCGTCCATCACCGATTACTATTCAAGTATTACTCGGATGAAGGACTACTCGGTACATGCTACACTACATGATCGGATCTGTAGTCATGTCGCTCTAGCTTCGAGACTCTGCGACGCACAACTAGAGTGCTCATGCCTTTGACAGACTCGTCCTTCACGGCTATTAAGTCGGTTGAGACTCCGGTCAATACGTTCCACCCAGACTGCGACTTGTCCTTTGAGGCTACTACGCCATGTGGACGCCTGAGTCATTATCGTCCATCCTAGACGATAGACAGAGCATCCAATAGGCTTCGGGCCATGATTCCTGCACTCGACAATTATTCGTCCCGCACGACTACTTTCAGGTATACTCGATGCAGCGACCTACTCTGCAAGCAACCTAGAGTTCCTCATGCCTTTGGACAGGACTCGCTCCTCACGGCTATTAGTCGGTTGAGACTCATGGTCAATTACGTCCACCGGACTGACTCGTCCTTTGAGGCTACCACGCCCATGTGAGACGCCTGGTCTTACGTCCATCCCAGAGAGCATACAATAGGCTCCGGCCATTGATTCTTCGTACTCGACAATTATTCGTCCCCTCGCTGACACTATTCAGGTAGTACTCGGATAGCGATTACTCGACACATGCTTCCTACTCTACCGGATCTGTAGCCATGCCGCTACTACTCTTCCGACTACTCGGCACGCAACTAGAGTTGCTCATGCCTTTGGACAGACTCGTCCTTCAGGCTATTAAGTCGGTTGAGACGCACAGTCAATTAGTCACCCGGATTGACTCGTCCTTTGAGGCTATTACGCCCATTGAGATGCCTGGTCATACGTCCAACCCAGAGCATACAATAACTCCACCATCTTGATTCCTGCTACTCGACATATCTCGCGCAAACACCAAGAGTTGTTCATGCCTTTGCACACGCTGCAAAATGCCAAGGACTATTTGACCCTTATGGCTGCACACGCGCTGCAAAAATAAAGGAGACGACACATCCTTTGCGGCAACTGAGCCCTTTGAGATGCTGAAAGGTCCTTGTTTGGTTTGTAATTGAGTGACAACTGGTGGACTAATATGTGTTTGAAGTGAATACACGGTGGTTAGCCATAGGTATCATGTGTGTAGCAACAACATGCCACAAGGTGAAATGGCTTGGACTATGTTGAAGGCTCACACAGTGAAGAAGGAGCTTAATGCACATGAAACATGACATGTGGTCATGTGGCTAAGATGGTGAAGATCAAGGCAAGACTTGGCTTATGGACCGGTGCAAAGGTGAAGGGCAAGTTGGAGGCTTGAAGCCGTGTGGTACCGAGTGTCGGAGGCTTAAGCAAGACTTGGCGCCGAGGACCGAAGCGATGGTGAAGAGCAGTATGTCAAGATCGATGGACCATGGGCCATGTGATGATATGAAGTGATCATATCATTTGAGAAGAGGTTGTGCATTGTGTTGCATCACACATGAGGAGATGGAATGGAATGCGCAAGGCAAAGGTATACTTGCATTTCATTTCACCGGTCATAGTGTGTAGAGAAGATTATGACCGGGTTTAGGATAGATGGCCGTACTATTAAGAGGAGCAAACTTGTTTGCATATCGGTCATCTAGTGCCACTGAGCGATCTAACTTTGCGATTACTAAGAGAGTGGCGTTATGAGTGAAAGAGAAATCCTTTGAAAATGATTGTGAAAATGCTAACACCATGCACTGTTGTGTACACTTGGTGGTGTTGGCACATTTGCAAAGGAGAAGTTGTTGGAGTTAATTTGGATCATCACAGAGAAGAAAAGGGAGTTTTCTGAGTATGGTCGGTATATCCAGCCAGGGGGTCGTAGTACCGCCCATGGGTGCTGCGTTGCAACCTTCTCTGTGTTGGGGCTGATTTGGCCTGGCGGTAGTACCCCATATCCTCGGTACTACCGCCCGCGTGGTACCGACCAGAGGGTCGGTGGACCTGGCCCTGAAGGGTTTTGCAGGCTTCTCTGTGTTGAGCTGAGTTTGGCCTGCCGGTAGTACCGCCATAGGGTCGGTACTACCGACCGTTCGAGGTTTCGAGGTGTGAGGAGTTTGGAAGCTCTCTGGAAGTGGCCGTTTGGGCCTACCGGTAGTACCGCCATAGGGCCAGTAGTACCGGCTCGGTAGTACCGCCAGGAGGGTCGGTAGTACATGGTATGGAGGAGTTTTGGATGCTCTCAGTTAGATCCATGATTGGCCTGTCGGTGTACCGCCCCATAGGGCCGTACTACCGACCTTTGGAAGATCCGAAGGCGAAGGAGTCGGGCTCTCTGTATGTCCCCAGTTTGGCCTGTCGGCAGTACATCCGACCCAGGAGTCGGTTTGTTCGTTTTGGTCAACGCGCCGTGTGTAACGGCTAGTTCTGACACTGTCGGTACTACCGCCCAGGGGGGTCGGTACTACCAGACAAGCGCAGGAAGGGGAAATGCTAGTTGCCGCTCCCTCTATAAATAGGGGTGGAGGGCCTGTGGGCCGGTTGCTGGAGCACTCCAAAGCCTTGGTGGCTTGTGGGATGTGCTTGTGACCCTCTAACACACATATGCTTTAGTGCTATCCGATTGTGTGATAGAGCGTCCTAGTGCGTGGCTTTGAGAGATAGCATCGAGTGGCATAGGTGTTCGAGTTGCAAGCCGGTGGTGCTTATTACTCTTGGAGGTTGCCACCGCTAGACGGCTTGTGTGTGTCCCTCTGGAAGCCCGCGTGAAGATTGTGCGTGGCTCCGGAGAAGCTTTGTGAGGGGCTTGTGCTCCCCGCGGGGATTGCAAAGAGCAACTCTAGTAAAGAGGCGTGAAGAGCGCCAAGTGGTCCGGCCGGATCAAAAGCTAGAGCTCTGTGTGAGCACCTCCATCGGGAGAGGTTGGCTTAGTTGTCACCACTAGCGAGAGGATCGCGGCAACCTTGGGCTGTTTCAACGGGGACTAGCTTGGTGGCAACCAAGTGAACCTCGGGATAAAATCTTGTGTCCCCGTCCCTTGTTGCCTTATTATTCTGTTTCCTTGCATATTACGCTTGTTCTTGTTTGTCTTCCTCTCTCTATCACTCTATCTTAGGTTGGAGGCTCGATCCACATTTTGGCAGGAATCAAGACGTGAGGAAGCTACATTCGTCATCTACAACATCTAGGGAAGTGGGGTAATTGCTAGATCTGAGATTGCATCTCACCCCCTTCGATTTCGTAGCTTCCTGCAGTGCTCGGTAGTACCGGCTGGAAGCCCTGTTAGTACCGCACGGTAGTACCGGCCCTACAGCTCTTTAGTACCGACTCCTGCTGTTTGCACTAGCTTGTATTGCAATATTTATTCTTGTGCTAGTGTTTTAGTTGCTTAGTTTGTGTAGCTAAGTTGAGCTCTCTAATTTGGCTTGGGTAGCCTTGTTATTGAGCATTGCTATGAGCTTAGGCTTTGTGCTTTGCTTGCTAGAGATTGCTTAGGAGCTCCCCGTGCTTGAAGTACTAGTTGCATAGCGTTGTGTGACCTTGCTTCTAGAATTGGTTAGGTGAGCTCTAGCTAGCCCGACACCTTATTTGCATTGATTAGGATCTTTTGAGGTGCATAGAGTATAGTAGAGGGGTGTAGTTCTTGGCTAGACCGATAGTTTTAATTCCGCATTGTTTCGGTTAGCCGCTCCATTAAGTTTAATTTTAAAAGGGACTATTCACCCCCCCTCTAGTCCGCCATCTTGACCCTTTCAAGTGGTATCAAGCTAGTCCTCTCATTTGTGGTCTTTACCGACCCGAAGGATGGTGACTATACGGCTAGGCATTGATTGATCCACACATTTTATGGCACTCACTTTACACGAGGAAACTTGGATGATGTTAATTTCAAGTTTATTTTGCCCTCAAATGTGGGGATCGTAGATGTAGGCTTTCTCATGGTGTTGGATGAAAAGAATCTAACTAAGCACAGAGAAATGCCAGATCTCGAGTGACCAAGCTACTAACTCATTTTAGATCTTTGCATGATGAATTCTTTAGTGAGATCAGGATATGAGTCCTCCCTAATACATGTGGAAGTACCTAATGACAAGTATGGGAGTGATCCAAATGAGGATGATGTTAGTGAGCCCGAGAAGAGGCACATGAGGATGTTGAGCATGACCACAACATGGCGGGTTGTGGAAGATTGCTCCACCTCATGGTCAAGTGATGAAGATGATGATCATCTACAAGATCACTTGACAAGGAGATGGCTAGATGAGTGATTCTCCACATGCTCTTACCTCTTCCCACATTGCTTCATGTCACACGGTGACACCAATGGTATCATTTGCAATGTGGTAGTTGATTGTGATGATCCAAATGTAGAGCTTGTATGTAGACTCACCAAAGCTTTAGAAAATGAGATGTCTAAAAATCAAAATTGAAAAAGAAAAACTCATTTCTAAAGTATGCATGTGAACAACAAAAGCATCTACTTATGTCACTACTTGTTTCACATGATGACTTAAATTGACTCATGAGGAACTTAGTGTTGCTCATGACAACTTGGTACAAGGCCATGCTTTTCTCACTAAGAAGCTTTCTAATGTAGAAACTAAAACTAGTGAGAGCTCATCATTTGGGTCAAATGATCCATCACATATTTGTGCTAACCCTTGGATGTAAGAGAAGAAGCATTAACCACCTCTTGTAATGATTTATTATCTATGCCATGTTCTTCACATATAGATGCTTGTGTCTTTCCTTGTCTTGTGAGACTAACATTTTGAAGGAGAACAATGAGCTCAAAAGTGAGTGAAGAACTTGAGCAACAAGTTAGAGAGGTTGGTGTAGATCAAGGTCACCCTGAGCACATGATGAAAAATCAAAGAACTATGGTGACATGAGTGGCATTGGCTTTGACAAAGCAATGTCAAGCAAGAGATGGGGCAAGAGAGACAATGAAAGAAAATGAAGAAGCAAGAACAGAAAGCTTCTCATTTCATGTGCTTCAATGCCATGAGATGGACATCTTGCAAAAGCTTGCCCCAACAGAAGAAGCCCCAAGATCAAATCAAGATCAACCATGAAATGATGATATGGGGAAGAAGACAAGAAGGGGAGGTAGAAGATCAAATCACACAAACCTCGCCCAGTCAAGTGCTATGAATGTGAGAAGATGGTTCACTTTGCCTCAAGTGTCCCAACAGCTAGAAGAAGGCTCAAGCAACCCAAGTAGGCAAGGCAATGAAAGCAACACATGGCAAGAAGAGAAGGCTCAATCAAGAAAGAATTGCTACTCATCCGGGAAAGGGACACATGCTCATTCATGTCCCTAGGAACATTCCTAGCTATTTCAATTGCTAAGATTCTATGCTTAGGAAGGATGAAATGGTACCTCAAGACTACATTACAACTCATCCCGCTATTCATACTAAGCTATGCCAAAGTATGTGCCCCTCACTGAGAGGACCCAAACAATTTGGGTACCATCAACTAGTGGATGAATGTGTGTAGGACCATGGCATTGGAGACGATTCAATTTGTTCTATGTTGATCATCATGGATTGAATCAAGTAATGAAGCTTAGTGCAAATCCACCCAATGCCAAGACAAAAGTGAAGTCCAGTGCTACAACATACAAGTGCAAAGATCAAGTTGTGGTGGTAAAATGGAATATTTGAAGCTTGCAATAAAATTAGTTGAAGCTTGCTTTTGATGATCATGAGCTACTAAGGTATATCTCTAGTTGATCATTTTTTTAGATGCATATGAGATGATTGAATCGATATATATGCATATGTTGCTTGCTATAAGATTGAATGGATTGATGCTTAGTGATCAAAATTGAGTTAGTTTGAATGGATATGTTCTGAACTTCTTTTAGTAAGTGATTTGAATGGATATATGTCTTGTGAGAGTATTCAAACATGTTAGCTCAAGTTTGATTCAAATTGGTAGTATAGCTCATTGCTCCAAGTTGTCAAAAATCTGAAATCTGAGCTAGCTGTGAATAGCCATGTTTGAATGATCAAATCTATTTGGATTGGCTTGAAATTTGGTACACATGCTCTACACTTATGATATTAGTTTCTGTGCAAAATTCATATATTGATAAGTATACTTTGGTTTGGAGTAGATCTGTCAACTATAGTGCAGCAGCTTTCAGCATGTAGTTACTATGGAAGAATTGAATCTGGTAGCAATCTAGAAAGCCAATGAAGCTAAATTTTTATGGCTGCTAGAACACTAGAGAGGCACATCTCCACCAAATTCATAGTCATTGGACTTATATTTTGGGAGAATGCAAGTTTCTTTGAGAAGGACAGAATCTGCCAGAAAAGTGACAATTATTGGATTTCTAGAGTCACTTTGTATGAAAGACCCTCAAGTTGGAATCATGTTTATAAGTGTTTGAGGGACCTATGTTTGGTTTTGAGATGAGCTAAAGTAACAAAGATGAGTACAAGTTCATTTGATTAAGGAGTGTATTTGGCACACATTTGGTACTCAAATTGAAGATCAAGACCAACATCAAGATGAAAGAAAGATCAGTCCTAGTATCAATTGAAGATCATTTGGAAGAAAGAAAAGGACCAAAGAAGAAAGAGTTGAACTCAGGCACTTGCAAGAAGCTTCCATCATGATGAGTTCACCATTGGATCAATCAAACAAAGGCATTTCGAGTAAGGATCAAGGATTTCTTTGAGAGAGGTCACTTCTCCCTTATGTAGGGGCTTGCCGCCTTTTGTAGGTTAACCAGTGTGGTACTGAAGGCTAATATGGAAGTGGTGATTCAAAGGATTTTGAGATGCTTAGTTGAAGCAATGAAAGATTGACCAGCAAAGCAAGCAACATCCAAGATAGAAAAGCAAATCTTGCCAACTCAAGTGGTATTTATATGCAAGCAAATGTCAAATGAAGAAGCAAGCCAACCACAACAAGATAGTGCACTTGTCATGGGTGAAGATTTGATTCTTTCAATTGGTACTATTGGTCTTCACCATGGACTTCACATTGCTATTTTCGGAGTTGGAATCAAATGACTAACCTCTACTCCAAGATAGCAAGGTATCATTGTTTGTCATATGCATTCAACTATGCTTAGGACTTGATTAGAGCATTAGACATCCTTGTATACATCTAGGACCTCCATGAAAATCAAATGTTTTGTGCTTATATGATGCCACTCATTGCTTCTATGCTTTACATGATCTAGTGGTAACATATAACATGTTTATGGGCTTGCAATCCTAGTTTAATCTAGAGAATGAGCAATGAACATTACCAACGTGAGTAAGATAACCATTGCAAAAATGTGTGAAGAAGCTTACTCTAGAGCAACAGTGTTAATGTTTCATGCAGATGATCTAGTTAACCACAAATGAAATGAAACAAACATCTCTCTCTTACAAATTTGAACCTCCTTTATGCAAAACCTTTTAAAGAATTTGTCGTGGGGGGGAAGTTACGTTGGGGGAGACTTGGGGAGAGTGTCGTTTTGTTTTTGACCACACAGTAGGGGGAGCAAGCTCATGAACTTGGTTGTTGCATTTGTATGTGCATAATCTTGTGCTTGCTGCATTGCATAGCTTTCAAAGCTTTCAAATCTTATATGCATGCTTGTGTGTGTATGCTAGTTATAGGGCTTAATTGATGATTTGATAACTGCATGCATAGGTGGATAGCTAGACTTGTGCTTTCATGCAACTAGACCCTTGCTTCTAAAGTTGATCTCACGGGTTTTCTAGTTTTTATGTCTGCTATCTTGGTGCTAAAGAGGTGTACAACTATGAACTTCATCGATAACACGCTTCAAAGGTTATTCTATCACCCTTAGCACTTTTTGGTAGTAATTACCTCCACACACTTCGATATCTATGCATATGTGCAAGTTTCATTTTCAAACACTCTAGCACATATGTAGGGGGAGCTATCTACCAATTCGGATTTGTGCTACTTGTCCAAAATCCTTTACACATGGTAAAATAGCTTGGGCAAGCAACATGAATCCAAACCAAGTTAGCAATTTACATTCTTGTGAAGTGCTAACTTGGAATAAGCATAATTTCCATATCTTTGTAGAGTTGTCATCAATTACCAAAAAGGGGGAGATTGAAAGGTCCTTGTTTGGTTTTGGTAATTGAGTGACAACTTAGGTGGACTAATATGTGTTTGAAGTGAATTACACAGGTGATTAGTCCAAGGTGATCATGTGTGAGCAACTATGCCATAGAGTGAATGGCTTGGAAGATGTTGCAAGGTCACACATTGTGAAGAAGGAGCTTAATGCACATGAAACATGACATGTGGTCATGTGGCTAAGATGGTGAAGATCAAGGCAAGACTTGGCTTGATGGACCGGTTGCAAAGGTGAAGGGCAAGTTGGAGGCTTTGAAGCCGTTGGTACCGAGTGTCGGGAGGCTTAAGCAAGACTTGGCGCCGAAGGACCGAAGCGATGGTGAAGAGCAAGTGATGTCAAATCGATGGACCATGGAGTCCATGTGATGATATGAAGTGGATCATATCATTTATGAAGAGGTTGGTGCATGTGTTGCATCAACACATGGAGGAGATGGAATGAATGCCAAGGCAAAGGTCTTGCATTTCATTTCACCGGTCATAGGTGTGTAGAGAAGATTATGACCGGGTTTAGGATAGATGGCCGTACTATAAGAGGAGCAAACTTGTTTGCATATCTGTCTAGTGCCACTTGAGCGATCTAACTTTGCGATGTTACTAAGATCGAGTGGCGTTATGAGTGAAAGAGAAAATCCTTTGAAAATGATTGTGAAAATGCTAACACACATGCACATGTTGTTGTACACTTGGTGGTGTTGCACATTTGCAAAGGAGAAGTTGTTGGAGTTAATTTGGATCAACACAGAGAAGAAAAGGGAAGTTTTCTGAGTATGGTCGGTAGTACCGCCCAGGAGGGTCGGTAGTACCGCCCATGGGTGCTGCGTGCAACCTTCTCTGTGTTGGGGCTGATTTGGCCTGGCGGTAGTACCGCCATATCCTCGGTACTACCGCCCGCGATGGTACCGACCAGAGGGTCGGTGGTACCGTGGCTGAAGGGTTTTGCAGGCTCTCTGTGTTGAGCTGAGTTTGGCTGCCGGTACCGCCATAGGTCGGTACTACCGACCGTTCGAGGTTTGAGGTGTGAGGAGTTTGGAAGCTCTCTGGAAGTGGCCAGTTTTGGCCTACCGGTAGTACCGCCATAGGGCCGGTAGTACCGGGCTCGTAGTACCGACCAGGAGGTCGGTAGTACCATGTATGGAGGAGTTTTGGATGCTCTCAGTGTAGATCCAATGTTGGCCTGTCGGTAGTACCGCCATAGGCCGGTACTACCGACCTTTGGAAGATCCGAAGCGAAGGAGTTCGGGGCTCTCTGTATAGTCCCTAGTTTGGCCTGTCGTAGTACCGCCATAGGGCCGGTACTACGGACCGTCGGTGGTACCGACCAGGAGTCGGTTGTTCGTTTTGGTCAACGCGCCGTGTGTAACGGCTAGTTCTGACACTATCGGTACTACCGCCCAGGGGGGTCGGTACCTACCGACCAAAGCGCAGGAAAGGGGAAATGGCTAGTTGGCCGCTCCCCTCTATAAATAGGGGTGAGGCCGGCTGTGGGCCGGTTGCTGGAGCACTCCAAAGCCTTGGTGGCTTGTGTGGATGTGCTTGTAGCCCTCTAACACATATGCTTTAGTGCTTATCCGATGTGTGAGAGAGCGATCCTATGCGTTGCTTTGAGAGATAGCATCGAGTGCACTAGGTGTTCGAGTTGCAAGCCGGTGGTGCTTATTACTCTTGGAGGTTGCCACCTCCTAGACGGCTTGGTGCGTGTCTCCGTCGTGAAGCCCGCGTGAAGATTGTGCGTGGCTCCGGAGAAGCTTTGTGAGGGGCATTGGCTCGCCCCGCGGGAGATCGCAAGAGCAACTCTAGTGGAAAGAGGCTGAAGAGCGCCAAGTGGTCTACCGATCAAAAGCTAGAGCTCTTGGTGAGCACTCCATCGTGGAGAGGTTGGCTTAGTGTCACCACTAGCGAGAGGATCAGCGGCAACCTGGGCTTGCTTCAACGGGACTAGCTTGGTGGCAACCAAGTGAACCTCGGGATAAAATCTTGTGTCCCCGTCCCTTGTTGCTCTTATTATTCTTGTTTCCTTGCATATTCCTTGTCTTGTGTTTCTCATGTTCTTCCTCTCTCTATCACTCTATCTTAGGTTGGGAAGGCTCGATCCACATTTTGGCAAGGAATCAAGACGTGAGGAAGCTACAATCGTCATCTACAACATCTAGGGAAGTGGGGTAATTGCTAGATCTGAGATTGCATCTCACCCCCTTCGATTTCGTAACTTCCTGCAGGTGCTCGGTAGTACCGGCTTGGAAGCCGTAGTACCGGCATCGGTAGTAAACTGAAAACTTGAGCTCTTGTTTAGGAGGGATGCCTTGCTTGATTTGATCACTTAAGTTGAGGATCACTTGAAGTTTTGAAGATACCACTTGTGAGCTTGATCTAGACACCATTGGTAAATATCACTTGAAAGATCATATACCATGTGAAGAAATGATGAGTCTAGATACCACTTGAATGATAGTTTAAACTTGATATCCATTTGCATTACGTCTTCTTCTTGAACTTTGTCATGAGCCTCTCATTTGGACTTGAAACTATTAAATTTGCACAAGATATCTAACTCGATTTGCTCTAGAGTAAGCTTCTTCACACATCTTTCAATGGTTATCTTACTCATGTTGAATTAGACACAGAATGCTCATCTTCTAGATCAAGTACTTGGGTTCACTAGCTCATGAACAAATCCATATACTAACCACTAGATCATATAATCAAACAAGCAATAGTGGTAGGCAATGAATTAAAATTTTTCAATTGCTATGCATGATCCTATTGAGCATGTACTATGTACTAACCGCATACTAGTAAGGGATGAAATGAAATGCACATTACAATGATACCTTTGCTATCTTGGAGTAGAGGATAGTCATTAGATTCCAAATAAGCTCCAAATAGCAATGTGAAGTCCATGGTGAAGACCAATAGATACCAATTGATAGAACAAATCTTCACCATATAATCAAGTGCACTATCTTGTTGTGGTTGGCTTGCTTCTTCATTTGATCATAGCTTGGCATATGAATACCACTGTTTATAAATGTGAATACCACTTGAATGCTTCAAGATTTTGCTCTCTTGGGTGTTGATTGCTTCTTGATCAATCCTTTTGATTTCTTCAACTAAATATCTCAGAGTGACACTTTAGATCATCCTTGACACTCATTGAATTGACTTTGTTGATTGATCCAAATGAACTCTTCTTGAAATGTGACTTTGAATCCTTCTTTAGTCCTTTCTTTCTTCAAAATGATCTTCTTGAGTTAGAATTTGAGCTTCATCTTCATTTGATGTTGGTCTTGATCACCAATTTGAGTACCAAATGTGTGCCAAGTACACTCCTTAATCAAATGAACTTGTACTCATCTTTGTCATGCTTCTAGCTCATTTCAAAACAAGCATAGGTCCCTCAACACCTTGTAAACATGATTCCAACTTGAGGGCCTTTTAAGCAAAGGGACTCTAGATCAATCAATAATTGTCACTTTTCTAGCAGATTCTGTCCTTCTCAAAGAAAACATTCATATCTCCCAAAATATAAGTCCAATGACCATGAATCTGGTGGAGATGTGCCTCTCTAAGTGTTCTAGCAGCCATAAAAAGTTCAGCTTCATGGCTTTCTAGATTGCTACCAGATTTCAATTCTTTCCAAACTACTACATGCTGAAAAACTGCGACAATAGTTGACATGATCTACTCCAAAACCGAAGCGTCACTTATCCAATTGTTATGAATTTTGCACAGCAACTATACCATAAGTGTAGAGCATGTGTACCAAATTTCAAGCCCATCCAACTAGATTGATCATTCAAACATGGCTATCTTCTCAGCTCACTCAAAATTTTGCAATATTGAACAACTTTGAGCAATTGAGCTATCTCTACCAATTTGAATCAAACTTGAGCTAATTTGTTTGAATACTCTCACAAGACATATATCCATTCAAATCACTTACTAAAAGAAGTCTCATGAACATTCATTCAACCTAACTCAATTTGATCATTTAAGCATCAATCCATTCAATCATCTTATAGCAAGCAACATATGCATATATATCCAATTCAATCATCTCATATGCATCTAAAGAAAATGATCAACTAGAGATATACCTTGATAGCTCATGATCATTCAAATAGCAAGCTTCTTCATCTACCATTGCAAGCCTTCAAATAATCCAACATATCACCCACAACTTGATTATGACACTTGTATGTTATAGGCACTTGGACTTCACTTCACTTGACTTGGCATTGGTGAGAGTAGCAATAAGCTTCATTACTTGACTTAGTCAATGATGAACAATATAGAATCAATTGAACAAGTCTCCAATGCCATGGTACCTACACACATTCATCCACTCTTTGATGGTACCCAAACTTGTTTGGGTCCTCTCAAGTTAGGAGCAACATACTTAGGGCAATGCCTTAGTATGAATAGCGGGATGAGTTGCAATAGTAGTCTGGGGTACCATTTTCATCCTTCCCAAGCATAGAATCATTAGCGATTGAAATAAGCTTAGGAATGTTACCTAGGGGACATGAATTAGCCATGTGTCCCCCTTTCCCGGCATGAGTAGCAACTTCTCTGATTGAGCCTTCTCTTCCTTGCTCATTTGTGCTTCTCATTGCCTTGCCTCACTTGGGTTGCTTGAGCCTTCTTCTCAAGCTTGTTGGGGACACCTTGAGGCAAAGTGACCCATATCATCACATTGTAGCACTTGATGTGAGCCAAATCTTTCTTCTTTTCTTCATTCTTGCTCATTATCATCTTGGCATCTTGAATGTAAGTGGATGCCTTGCTCTTCCACCCCTTCTTGTTTTCTCTTCTTCTTTATCAAGTCACCACATCACAGTTGATCTTGACTTGACCTTGGGGCTTCTATTCTTGCTGACTGTGGCTTTGGTTGAGGCTCATTTGTTGCTTCACCAATTGCTTGGTTGGGCACAGAGAGGTGAGATGTCCTCTAGTGCGACACTTGAAGCATTTGACATGTTGAGCCTTTCTTCTTCCTTCTTCAACTGAGCTTCTCCTTGTTGGGGCAAGCATTTGCAAGATGTCCCATCTCATGGCACCGATAGCACATGAAATGAGATAGCTTCTCTAGTTCTGCTTCTTTCACTCTCTTTCATACTTCTTCTCCCCATCTTTGCCTTTGATCTTGCTCTTGTTGAAGCCAATACCACTCTTGTCACCATAGCTCTTTGATTCTTCAACATGTGCTCAAAGGTGACTTTGGAGTTGTAGCACCTCTCTAACTTGTTGCTTAAATTCTTCACTTCACTTTTGAGCTCATTGTTCTCCTTCAAAATGATAGTCTCGCAAGATATAGAAGTAGAACAAGCATCTATATGTGAAGAATGACATAGATATTAAATCATCACAAGAGGTGGATACATGCTTCTTCTCTACATCACATGGGTTAGCACAAATATGTGTTGATCATTTGACCCCAAATGATGAGCTCTCACTAGTTTTAGTTTCTACATTAGAAAGCTTCTTAGTGAGAAAAGCATGGTCTTGTATCAGGTTATCATGAGCTACACTAAGTTCCTCATGAGTCAATTTAAGCTCGTCATGTGAATGTTGATCTTGCTAACATCGTCACTAGGAGTAGACTATGAATCTATCCCCGGCAACGGCGCCAGAAAGGTTGTTGGTACTTCTTGATGTGAGAAGTTAACTAAATATTCGTATTGACTATTGGTAGGTTCGCAAGCGCACAGAATAAGTCTATTGTAGCACTTCACCCGGGAGTTAACTGAGTATCGTATTTTCCACAGGGAAGCTACTATGGCAGAACTAACACTAGGACCGCTATGAACAACTGGTGATTCTAGCAGGGTTGATCGAAATGTATGAATGGGGGTTGGTTTCTACTACTACTAAAAAGAAAAGAAAAGAAGACTAACTACCACTAACCTAAATCGGCGGGGTCTGGCCGATGAACAGATTAATGTTTTCCTACACACTATGATCACAATAATTACGCAATAAAGGTTTTATCTAGTTCTTCGAACGTACACCCCTCGGACTATTTACCTCAGACGTGCACAACGAGGTTACAATTTAAGAACTAACCCAACTACGTGGTGGAATTCAAGGCTCCTAGGGCTGTCACCACCTGTTTGCTACCACAGCTATCCGGGGGGCTAGCCACAAACTAAGGTATAACTAGTCTAAGCACTGCGCTTACACTAATATATACTACTCTAATCTTGCGTCCAAAACTAGAGCACTGATACTCAAGAAGAACCCAAACTAGATGCAAACTAAACACTAAGTTATCTATGATCGAAAGCACTCAACAAGAAACAAAAGTAAAGAACTTAAAGTAAATGCTGAAAGTAGAAGAACACTAAGATAAATGAAAGAAGACTTGGAATTATACCAGAGACTTGGAAGATCCTCTATTACAACTCCAGCTCTTCTCTTCTACACTCTCGCTCTCACTCTAAGTCTCTCAATAGAGTGTTCCTTCACCACAGCTTCGCTTACAACAGAGTGGGACTAATGAGATGAGGTTGAGTACAAATGAGCTTGGGGGTCCTATTTATAGCCTAAGGGACCTAGGGGGATACTTATGGACCTAGGGTTAGGTCAGGGGGGTAAGTGTGGTGGGCGGGCGCAGCTAGGGGTGGCGGGCGGGCGCCACCCCTGGCCCTTGGATCCACCGCCTCTTCACCAACGGCATCCAGGAGGTCTCCAAGTCAGTTTGGGGTCGTTAGGGTGTCCAATAACTGTCACATGGGCAATTAGGCCATGATCCAGTGTGACTCGCTTCCTAGCCCTTGGATGAACCGACTTAGGTGAGCAACGGCTTCCAATGAGTGTGGGGGCTTCCCTGGATCAGGTGATGTGGCAGGGGGGAGTTGGGGTTCTCCCCCCTGGCGGCCGCAGCTAGGGGTGGCGGCAACGCCATGTCACCCTTTTCCTGTAGGGTTGTAGTTCAATTGGGTTATTTGGGAATAGATTTGTTTATTTTGTGTAGGGTGATATCTTTATGTTTTGGTAGTGCACTTTCTGCAGTAGAGTGTTCATGAGTAGATGAGGCTAGAAAAATTATGAAATCCTCTGTTTGACACTTTTTAGGAGAAGAGTGAGATCAAAGTACCTTTTGAGCAGTGTATTTCATCTTTTTGTGGCCGCTGTTCTATATTTTATCTCTTGCTGAAATTTGGTCAGTGAAGTCCAGTTAGTATCAGTTATCTTCTGGAATTTTTGTGGATTTTTTTGAGTTCAGAAAAAAGCACTTGCAGTTCAAACCTGAGTTCTTTTGAATAATTAAATAGGAAATAATGGAAATATTGGCTTTGTTTTATGTGGTATTTAAAGTGTTTTTCCTCAATGTCAAAAGTGGTTCAACAAGTTGGTTTTGTTGGTTTGCAAGAATGTTACTTTTCATACCACCATCTTGCATCTAGCATTATTTAATTATGTACCACATTGCAAATAGGATCAACAGTCTCGGAACCAACCCCGGAGCAGGAAGCAAGCGCCGATCAAGAGATCCCAGAACTTCATCAAGCCGAGGAGGTCGACCCCGGACAGGAAACTAACTTGCCCGAGTGCCCCTCCCACGAGGCCTCGGTCTTCGCTCAAGGCAAGCCCCGGAGCATCCTTAAGTCTCCCAGTTTTATAATTAAATTACTTGAGTACTTTTATACTGTGATGCATTAGGTATAGGAGTTGATTGAATCCTATTTGTTGCATTACCATTCCTTGATTATTGATTAATATCTACCTTGCTATCCTGTTATTTATTTACAATATAGAATTGCTTAGCTTGCTTAATAAAAGTAGTAGTTAAGGATGTTTCCGTAATACCCTGATGGGTAGTTACCGGATCACGGTTGGCTATATTTGCTATCGTGAAAAAGAACCTGAGTAGTAATGAAATACGGTCAACTGGAAGGCAAGGCACCAGGTTTGGAAACTTGGGGGCAGTCCGTCCGCTGGATCGTGTAGGTTTGTATCGATGTTGGCCCTCGTTCATTTTTGAACGCGCCCTTTTACTTAGGGATATGTTGATGCTGTAATCATCAACCCCAAAGCCGGTTAGAAGCTGTTTAGGCCGGAATCAACCCGAGTCGCGCCCTCTAGTATGGAAATGGGATCTGCCGCATGAGGCCATCGCCAGGTTCCAATTGGGCGGTCCGTGCTTGAACCGCGACGATTACCACCGCGAACAAGCATCGAGCGATTACCCAATGGATGGACCCGACGGGGAAAGTGTGGGTTGGTATTAAATGTCTTTCACCAGCTGGTTTGGAATTCGATTCGAGTCGCCGTCTCCCCCGGTTAGTGGGAAACTATGACGAGCTTCACCACGATACAACTCCATGTTTTGTTTAAAAGGTTCAACTAAAATGTGGATGAGTCAACTGGATATGGTTATATTATTGGTTGTTAGACTCAAGTGTGTGTAATAGTTCAGGTGCAAACCTAAGGTAAGAGATAGGACTTAAAAACTGACAGCTCATCAATGTCATTAATACTCCTTATCCTAATTTTGAGCTTTTCGCAACTAAAGATCCCAGCTCCACCAAAAGCCTTGCATACCCTTGGTGTCTTTATTTTCAGTTGCACGGGTAAGTCTAGCTGAGTACATTCCCGTACTCAGGGTTGATCCCATTTGTTGCAGATGGCCAGGTGTACTATGGCTATTGTAAGCACTGCCTCTACCCAGTGGAAGGTGATGAGGAGTAGGCCCAGGGCAGGGTCATCGAGAAGCTTCCCCTTTTCTTTTGCTGGATTGAGACTTCTAGTGGCACATTACTTGAAAAAGGAGGAGTGAGTTGTGTTGAGTTAAGTTATCAAACAATGTTTTATTTGGACCACATGTGTGGTGGTTGTGTTTCAAAACTTATTAAGCTTCCGCACTTTAAATTTGGGTTTGGAATAACTCTGTCTTAAATTCGCACTCTGATGTTTTAAATCCGGTTTCGTTTATTTGTGATGTATCCTTACGAATGTAATTCTTGAACAATGCGATCCTGTATGTTGTATGATGATAGAAATCCTTCGAGATTTCCGGACTATCGGGGTTATATGGGTTCAAGTATAAGTCGATGTCCGACGGATTTGACTAAGACGGTACTTGAGCTCTTATAATCAGGACGGTTCCGCCACAGTCACCGCGCCCTCCCT
>CM019827.1:125876002-125904158 GCA_009763385.1 Coix lacryma-jobi var. lacryma-jobi | reverse complement strand
TGTGAGGGGCTTGTACCTCCCCGGCGAAGAGCCAAAGGTAACTCCTAGTAAATTGCGCGTGTCATTGAGTTACCATTGCTTGGGGTAGGTCCTTGTGGCGCTCTTGTGGAGAGCTCGGTGTGTGATACCGATTAGCCACCGAACCACGAAGCCTTGGTCGACACAACGAGGACGTAGCGTGCCGGCAAGCAAGTGAACCTCGGGGATAAATCTCGTGTTCATATTGTGTCCCTTGGTGATTGGCATTCCATTGTGATATCAATTATCTTCACTTGCCCGGTTCGGTAAAATCACACTACCACTCTCTTGTATTCCTTTGTTCATACTTGTTATAGAGTAACTTGTTTCCCTTGTTAATAATAGTAGTAGCTTTGCTAGTGTAGCTAGTTTAGTTTTGCTAGCTCTCTTGTGTAGCTCACTAGTTTAGTAAAGTAGTGACTTAGTCCTTGTGTGCCTTAGAGATCATAATTAACTAGACTTGCAAATAGGTGGCTTGCATTTGACATAGAGCTAGAGCAACCGCATTTATCGCTTTGTTATTGTCTAACAAATTGCTCTAGTGCTTTGTAGAATTTTAAATTAGGCTATTCACCCCCCCTCTAGCCAATTAGGACCTTTCAAGTGGTATCGGAGCCAAACACCGTTTGATTCAAAGGCTTAACAACCTACGGTGCAAATATGGCTCAAATTGTGTTCAACCATGTTGGGGGCAAACCACCGTACTTTGATGGGTCATGTTTTGATTATTGGAAGAGAAAGATGAAGATGTACCTTGGCTCCATCAATGATAGGGTGTGGGAGGTCACACAAGATGGTTATGTTATTGTCAATGAAGAAGACCCCACCCCTAGAGAGCGTGAAAGCAAGCAATGCAACACAATGGCGCTCAACACTATATACAATGGCATTGATCCAAAAGTGTTTGAGCAAATCAAAGATCTTGAGAAGGCAAATGAAGTATGGGCAAGACTAGAAGAAACATATGAGGGCACTTCAACGGTAAAAAGTGCCAAATTGTACATGCTCAAAGATAAGCTCACAAGCTTCAAGATGAAAGAGGATGAAACAATCCCGGAGATGTTCTATAGGCTCCAATGCATCATAAATGATCTCAAGAGTTTGGGAGAGAAAGTGAAGGATGAAGACTTCACCCACCGGTTCTTGAGTTGCTTGCCCAAGCGATTCAAGACATTGAGGACCATCATCATGAGAGGAGGATTGCAAAATGTGACACCAAATGAAGTCCTTGGTGATGTAATGACCGAAGATCAATACAATGATGGTGGTGATGATGAGGAGGTGAAGGAAGAGGAGAAGAAGAAGAGCTTGGCATTCAAAGCCACTTATTCATCCAAGAGCAAGAGCAAGGGCAAGGCAAAGCTAGAATCAAGTGATAGTGAAGATGAAGATTCTAGTGATGATGATGAGGCCATGGCACTTCTAGTAAGGAAGTTTGGAAAATTCATGAAGAAGAAAGGCTATGGTGCAAGAAAGAGAAGGGACAACAACAAGAACAAGGGCTATGTGAGAAGATGCTATAAGTGCAAGAGTGAAGATCACATGATAGCCGATTGTCCTCAAAATAGTGACAATGATGATGAAGCAAAGAAGAAGAAGGACAAGAAGGAAAAGAAGGAGAAGAAGCTCTCTTTCACCAAGAAAAAGAAAGGTGGATCCTATGTTGTGACATGGGATAGTGATGCATCATCCGATAGTGATGATGAAGAGCACAACAAGATGAAGAAGAAGGCACTTGCAAGTATTGCTATCAACAAAAAGCCTTCTATCTTTGACACTCCATCTACATGCTTGATGGCAAGGCCATCCAAGGTACCTTCCTATGATGAGAGTGATGATGATGATGATGATAATGAAAATGAATACACTAATGAAGAACTTATGGACATGTTTGAGCAAGCTCATGTTTGCTTTGAGAAGAAGAGGAAGGAGTGCAAGGAATTGCGCATGAAGGTTAGCCTTCTTGAGCAATCTCTTGATGAGCTCAAGCTAACTCATGAGAGGCTAGAGGTAGCCCATGAGAAGCTTGATAAAGCTCACACTAGGCTTGAAGAAGCCCACTCCTCTCTCCTCACTCAAACCAAGATTGAGGACATTGCTCAAACATGTGACATAGGTATAACATGTGACTTAATCAATGAAACATTTTACACACCTATTGTCATTGCACCTCCCAATGCTTCATCTAGTTCATGCTCCACCGATGCATCTAACTCAAACATAAAAGATGGTTTTACTTGTGATGCATCATTAATAGTGGAAAATGAAACCTTAAAGAAAGAGGTGAATAAGCTCACTTATGCCTTAGGCAAAGCCTATGGTGGAGATGCCCGCTTGCTTAAGTGCTTGGGTGGCCAAAGATTTTCCCATGAGAAAGAAGGGATTGGCTATACCCCCAAGAAGGGCAAGGCGGCCTTTGCTCCTCACAAGACTAGTTTTGTGAAGGGCAATGGACGCTATTGCATAAATTGCAAGCAATCCGGGCATACCGAGCATAATTGCTATAAAAAGAACCTAAACAAGAACAAACCAACCAACCTTGGTAAATCAATTAAGTTTGATTCTTGTTATGTGCTTTACAAGGGTGTTAATAGTGTAAGAGCTAAGTTTGTTGGTACACCTAAGGAGGGCTCAAAGAAGAAAGCCATTTGGGTACCAAAGAGCTTAGTCACTAACCTTGGAGGACCCAACAAGATTTGGGTACCTAAACATTGAATCTTCTTGTAGGTCAATTACAAAGCCGGAGGAAGGCATTGGGTGCTTGATAGTGGGTGTACTCAACATATGACCGGGGATTCTAGAATGTTCAACTCAATCAACACAAATGAAGAAGACTTCAAAGTGGATAGCATCACATTTGGGGACAATAGTGAAGGCAAGGTCAAGGGACTTGGTAAGATTGCAATATCCAATGACTTGAGCATCTCAAATGTCTTGCTAGTAGAGAGCTTGAACTTCAACTTGCTATCGGTAGCTCAAATATGTGATCTTGGTTTCAATTGCAACTTTGGTGTTGATAATGTGATGATCACTAGTAATGATGGAACCAACCTAGCATTCAAAGGATTTAGATATGGAAACCTATACTTAGTTGATTTTGATGCAAAGGAAACTCAATTGACAACATGCTTGATCACTAAGTCTAGTATGGGTTGGCTATGGCATAGAAGGCTTGGTCATGTTGGGATGAAGCAACTAAATAGATTGATCAAATATGACTTAGTTAAGGGCTTGAGAGATGTTGTGTTTGAGAAGGATAAACTTTGTAGCTCTTGTCAAGCCGGCAAACAAGTTGGAAATACTCACCCTATGAAAAGTGAAATGAGCACTACTAAAGCATTTGAGCTATTGCATATGGATTTATTTGGGCCAATTACATACACTAGCATTGGTGGCAATAAATATGGTTATGTGATTGTGGATGACTTCACTAGATACACATGGGTATTCTTTCTTGGTGACAAAAGTGAAACATTTGCTACATTCAAATCTTTTGTCAAGAGAAGTCAAAATGAGTTTGAGACAACTATCAAGAAAGTGAGAAGTGACAATGGGAGTGAGTTCAAGAACACAAGAATTGAAGAGCTATGTGATGATTTTGGCATTAGGCATCAAT
Organism: Coix lacryma-jobi var. lacryma-jobi; assembly: GCA_009763385.1. NCBI lineage: Eukaryota > Viridiplantae > Streptophyta > Magnoliopsida > Poales > Poaceae > Coix > Coix lacryma-jobi. Next base: position 125,900,524 of record CM019827.1, on the reverse strand, counting down.
TCTCGGCAAAGTACACTCCTCAATCAAATGAGATAGTTGAAAGAAAGAATAGAACCTTGATTGATATGGCAAGATCCATGCTTAGTGAATACAATGTGAGTCAATCCTTTTGGGCCGAAGCTATCAACACGGCTTGCTACTCTAGCAACCGACTATATTGCCATCCTATGTTGGAAATGACACCATATGAGCTATTGAATGGAAGAAAGCCCAATATTGCATACTTTAGAGTATTTGGTTGCAAGTGCTATATATTGAAGAAGGGCACAAGATTGAGCAAGTTTGACAAGAAATGTGATGAAGGGTTCCTACTTGGATATTCAACTACAAGCAAAGCATATAGAGTATGGAACTTGGCTAGTGGAACACTTGAAGAAGTTCATGATGTAGAATTTGATGAAACCAATGGATCTCAAGATGAAAATGAGAACTTAGATGATGTGAGAGGCACTCATTTGGTGAATGCAATGAAGAACATGGATGTTGGTGATATTAGGCCAAGAGAAGTGATTGATGTTGAAGATGACAAAGAGCAAGTGGTCACCATCCCAAATGAGCAAGATAGTGATTCTCAAGTACAAAATCAACAAGTGGCTAGTTCATCATCTCCCAATGTGCAACAAGCGGATCAACCGAGTACAAGCAATGCGAATCAAGTGCTTCAACCTTCAAGTATAGCAAGAGATCATCCCTTAGATTTGGTTATTGGTGGCATTCAAAGTGGTGTTCAAACAAGATCAAGATTGGCAATGTTTTGTGGGAACTATTCATTTGTGTCAACTATTGAACCAACCAAGATTGAAGAAGCTTTGAAGGATGTTGATTGGGTTAATGCCATGCATGAAGAGCTAAACAACTTCACAAGAAATGAAGTTTGGGAATTGGTTGAGAGGCCTAAGAGCTATAATGTTATTGGTACTAGATGGGTATTCCGCAACAAGCAAGATCAAGATGGCCTAGTGGTGAGAAACAAAGCAAGATTGGTAGCACAAGGTTACACTCAAATTGAAGGGCTTGACTTTGGAGAGACATATGCACCGGTTGCAAGATTGGAAGCAATTAGAATCCTATTAGCTTATGCTTGTGCTCATAACATCAAGCTATATCAAATGGATGTAAAGAGTGCATTTCTCAATGGCTACATCAATGAGTTGGTATATGTTGAGCAACCTCCCGGTTTTGAAGATGAAAAGAAGCCCAACCATGTCTACAAGTTGAGAAAAGCATTGTATGGCTTAAAGCAAGCTCCAAGGGCATGGTATGAAAGATTGAGGAATTTCCTTCTATCCAAAGGGTTCAAAATGGGAAAGGTTGACACCACTCTCTTCACCAAGAAGATAGGGAATGACTTGTTTGTGTTGCAAATCTATGTTGATGATATCATATTTGGCTCAACCAACCAAGATTTTTGTGAAGAGTTTGGAAATATGATGGCAAAAGAGTTTGAAATGTCCATGATTGGAGAGCTTAGTTACTTCCTTGGTCTTCAAATCAAGCAAATGAAGAATGGTACTTTTGTGAGTCAAGGCAAGTACATCAAAGATATGCTCAAGAAGTTTGGTCTTAATGATGCAAAAGCTATTAGTACACCAATGGGAACAAATGGACACTTGGATGGTGATGCTAGTGGCAACATGGTGGATCAAAAGTTGTATCGGTCTATGATTGGAAGCTTACTCTATGTGACCGCTTCAAGGCCGGATGTCATGTTTAGTGTGTGCATGTGTGCAAGATTCCAAGCTTCTCCAAGAGAGAGTCATTTGAAGGCAACAAAGAGAATCTTGAGGTACTTGAAGGCTACACAAAATGTTGGGTTGTGGTACCCCAAAGGAGCAAACTTTGAATTAATTGGGTACTCCGATTCCGATTATGCGGGTTGCAAGGTTGATAGAAAGAGCACATCGGGCACATGTCAATTATTGGGAAGGTCACTTGTATCTTGGTCTTCAAAGAAACAAAATAGTGTGGCACTCTCTACCGCCGAAGCCGAATATATTAGTGCCGGTAGTTGTTGTGCACAACTCCTATGGATGAGGGCAACCTTGAAGGACTTTGGAATAAAATTCAAACAAGTGCCATTGCTATGTGACAATGAAAGTGCGGTGAAGCTCACAAACAACCCGGTGCAACATTCAAGAACCAAGCACATTGACATTAGGCACCACTTCATTAGAGATCATCAACAAAAGGGAGATATATCTATTGAGAGTGTTGGGACCGATGATCAACTTGCGGATATATTCACTAAGCCACTTGATGAGAAGAGGTTTTGCAAGCTAAGGAATGAGTTGAACATACTAGATTTCTCAAATATGTGTTGATAATGCACCCCACTTATATGACTTGCCTCTCCTCCAAGCCAAAGCAAAGGTATTATTGTTTGACATTTGCATCTCATACCTTGCTAAGGACTTGTTTAGAGCATCTAGGCATATCTAGTAGGTTTTGGACCTCATTCATTGAAAATCAAATGACTTTGATGTTGGTATGGTACCACTATTGCTTCTATGATTGTTATGATCTAGTGGTGGCATATGACATGTTTATGGGCTTGCAATCCTAGTGTTTGACTATAAACATGAGCATTGAAGTATATAACCGACATGAGTAAGATAACCATTGCAAGATGTGTGAAGAAGCTTACTCTAGAGCAAACCGTGCTATATATGGTATGCAATTGTTTATAGTTGAACCACAATTTGATCAATTTCTACTCCCATGCTTTACAAATGAAAAACTCACCTTTTGTGGTCATTGATGACAAAGGGGGAGAAAAATGGCATAAAAGATATGCAAAAAGGGAGAAGAAGTTGCACAATGAGAAAGATTTATGAAAAGAAAGGGATAAAATTTTTAAGCACACAAGTAGGGGGAGCAAGCCTATGAACTTGATTGAATGCATTTGCAATGTGCATCTTACATATGCTTGCTTGCATTGTCTTGCATTAGTTTGTGTTTTCAAGTAGTATCTCTCTTGTGTGTTGCTTGCTAGACTAGAACTTGAATGATGAAATGAAGTACTAGCATGCATAGGATAGAACTAGATTTTTGGAATTTAACATTTTTTGCCAATATATTTGCTTAAAAGTTGGCTTACAAGTTGTATCTAGTTCATTATGGTGCTAAGGATGATCATGAGTTTTGCACTCCGATTGGTATCGCGCTTCAAAGGTCCATTCTTTAAACCTTAGTATCACAAGTTAGTAATTGCTCACCCAAAATTTTATATCCATGCATATGTGCCGAACCTCGAACCAAACTCTATAGCACATATGTAGGGGGAGCAAATACTACCTTGGTGTCTCAAATCTTTATCATAATATCTTGTATGAGGGTTGTCATCAATTACCAAAAAGGGGGAGATTGAAAGCCCAAGTTTGGTTTTGGATAATTGATGAAACCCATTGGACTAACCTTTGTCATTAAGTGTTTGATTAGCAAAAGGTGGTCCATGGCTCAAGTGAAGCATGATGATGGACATGTGATGCAATGATCAAGTGATTGGTCGTAAGATGGTCCATATCTTCACTAGAAGAAAAGAAGAAAGAGGAAAATAAAAGAGCTCAAGGCAAAGGTATAACCAATAGGCTCTTTTGTTTTTGGCACTCAAGACACCATAGAGGGTGTGAGTGTATTTAGGATAGATAGCCGTACTATCAAGAGGAGAAATTCATAGTATACGGTTATCAAGTTGCCTCTAGTTGCATTTGCATATGTACATAACTAAAATGAGGCGATAAATCCTTTGAAAAATGTTTTGAAAATGCTAACACACTTGCACAAGGTGGTGTACACTTGGTGGTGTTAGCACATTTGCAAAGGAGAAGTTGTTGGAGTAGTTTTGGATCAACACAGGGAAGAAAATGAAGTTTTCTGTGTATGGTCGGTGGTACCGACCAGGATGGTCGGTGGTACCGCCCATAGGTGCTGCGTGCAGCCTTCTCTGTGTTGGGGCGTTTTTGGCCTGGCGGTGGTACCGCTATAAGCTCAGGTACTACCGCCGGCGGTGGTACCGACCGGGGGTCGGTGGTACCGTGGCCATGAGGCGTTTTGCAGAGCTCTCTGTGTGTTTTTGAAAAGGCCTACCGGTAGTACCGCCATAACCTCGGTAGTACCGCGCCCGGTGCTACCGACCCAAGGCCGGTGGTTGGCAAGTTTGCAGGAGCTCTCTGTGTTGGATGGAAATTGACCTGGCGGTGGTACCGCCATAGGGCCGGTACCACCGGGCTCGGAAGTACCGACCAGGGGTCGGTAGTTCCAAGGTCTGGAGGATGTTTTTGAATCCGTTCTGTGTAGATCCAAAAGTAGCCTGCCGGTAGTACCACCATAGGGCCGGTACTACCGACCTCGGAGGTACCGACCAAGAGTCGGTGCTTCGCCTTAATCAGTGGGATGTGAGTAAACGGCTAGTTTGACTAAGCCGGTAGTACCGCCCAGGAGGGGTCGGTACTACCGACCAAGCGCAGAAAGGTGGGGATCGGGCCTGCCGTCCTCTCCTCCTCTATATATAGGCCGTGGCCGCGTTTGGGGAGATGCTTGCTGACTTTCTAACCTCTTGAACATCCCTCTTGAGCAAGATCTAATCCCTCCCTCCGATCTCTTTGATTGATAGTGCGAATCCAAGTGAGATCGAGTGAAACCAAGAGCTTGCATTGTGATCTTGCATTCTAGAGGCATCTTGGTGATTGTTGCTGCGGATTTCTTTTTACTCTTGGCACTTGCCGGTGCCTAGACGGCTTGGTGGCAGCGGAGGAGGATCGGCACGAGTTGGTGATTGTTCGTGGCCATCCCAACGACTTTGTGACGGGGCTTGTACCTCCCCGGCGAAGAGCCAAAGGTAACTCCTAGTAAATTGCGCGTGTCATTGAGTTACCATTGCTTGGGGTAGGTTCTTGTGGCGCTCTTGTGGAGAGCTCGGTGTGTGATACCGATTAGCCACCGAACCACGAAGCCTTGGTCGACACAACGAGGACGTAGCGTGCCGGCAAGCACGTGAACCTCGGGGATAAATCTCGTGTTCATATTGTGTCCCTTGGTGATTGGCATTCCATTGTGATATCAATTATCTTCACTTGCCCGGTTCGGTAAAATCACATTACCACTCTCTTGTATTCCTTTGTTCATACTTGCTATAGAGTAACTTGTTTCCCTTGTTAATAATAGTAGCAGCTTTACTAGTGTAGCTAGTTTAGTTTTGCTAGCTCTCTTGTGTAGCTCACTAGTTTAGTAAAGTAGTGACTTAGTCCTTGTGTGCCTTAGAGATCATAATTAACTAGACTTGCAAATAGGTGGCTTGCATTTGACATAGAGCTAGAGCAACCGCATTTATCGCTTTGTTATTGTCTAACAAATTGCTCTAGTGCTTTGTAGAATTTTAAATTAGGCTATTCACCCCCCCCTCTAGCCAATTAGGACCTTTCACCAATCCATGAAGATATCAATTCTAAACTCTCTCCCCTTGAAATAAAAGATCCTGAGCATGGAAGTTACTTCCTTCCTATCTCGCCAAATCCATGCTCATTTGAAGAATCTCCTGATCTGAGCTATAACTCTAACATCTTTTGCAAAACCGACAACCCTCTCGTGACCCCTGTGTCCAACATCATTAAAAGGGTTGTTGTAGATAGTTTTGTTTACCATAAATCTTGCAAATTTCATGGTAGCTTGTCATGAGTTTTGCAGATCAGGGTTGATGAAGGTTGGTGTTGTAGGGGAGACCATCTCACCAACACAAAGACACGATTCAAAAGTTTCCCAAGGTCAAGCTTATGACCTTAATCAAAGCACTACCGGGAGATACCCTGGATTATCAAAGAAAAAATGTGTATTCTTTTCCAATAATTGCAAGATCATGTTGGCAGGCTAGAATGCACCCTAGGGTATTGTTGGTTCATAACCATTTCAGGTTGAACTAAGAAGAACAAGATACAGACGATGCACGACAACATGGAGCTACATAGACCATAAGACATTCTGATGTTTTGGAACACACTCGAAAGGAGACCCCAACTTGGCACACTTGACTTTTTTTCACAAAAAAGATCAAGTGTGGGGGAGGACGGTAAGAATGTCATGTTCCATCTACATCAAAGGATATGCTAGCTCAACTTGCTAAATAAAAAAAATATATATATAATAATAACACCATCTTTCTTCTCAATAAAAACAAGACCATGATATTTTGTTTTATGTACCTTCGGGTATTCGTGTTCACTAACCTTACAGGTTGAGAACAAGAAGATCGGGGAAATACACGCCAACAAACAGCATGAGAGCTACACTACTAATGGTGGAACACTGAGACCCTCATCATGTCACACTTAGACTTACAATCAAAAGTCCAAGTGTGGGGGGAGAGCTCAGGTTCCATCCGCCCAAAAAGGAAAAAGCTCGTTCTTGTTGAGAATAAATCGTGGAAAGAAGAGAAGGAGCTAGGTGGCACCACATGGCCATCGCATACACCCATGTGCCTTCCAAAAAAAGAGTGAGTGAAGAAAAAAAATATATATATGCGGACAAATTAAAAAAAGAGAAAAAAGGGAAGAGAGAGAAGAAAAAGAAGTTTGCAAAAAAGGGAAGATATATATTGAGACAGAACCGTCCAATTTATAAGAGCACAAGTGTGAAAACCTCTGCCGGAGCAGCTGAATTAGCGCACTTGAGCCCATATAAACCCGGTAGTCCGTGAAATACTGAGGGATTTCAAACTTTTCTAACATCTCAACCAAGATCGCATGGTCAAGCAAATACAAATCATGTCCACGGAGCTTTGCAGCGAAAATAATATTACAATATAGTTCGCAAATAATGATACAAGTTGAGTTCTACTTAATTTAGAAGAAAGACATAGCTTTGAAATGAATACCATAACATAGGTTGAAATAATTTGCTAGCTTGAGTGACATACTCCAACAATAGCATAAGAGAAGAAGTATGGAATTGCCGAGCCAACTGGCACTGGCCCTCACCTTTCGGTAGGCCTAACCTTCACCTGCAACATGGTGGGATAAACCCTGAGTACTCGAATGTACTCAGCTAGACTTACCCATCATAAACCAGAAATAAAGTGACACCAAGGAGTATGCAAGGCAGGTATAAGAGTGGAGCTGGTATGACACACATTTTTGCATAAAAGCATAAGTAATAAAGTACCTTATCTTTTACTTACTAGCTACAAGATTTAGATAGATAATTAACATATTCAACTACATTAGCACTTGTCTAAAACAATCATGAGTAGTGATTAAGCAATCACCACAATATAATAACAAGCAGATCAATTAGCTATTGCCACAGTGCCATTAACCGTTTCGTGTTCTTTACCTTCAGTATCAACACCGATCAGAGTTCAAGTCAAGTGCTCACTGTCCAGGAGCGATGGCGATTATAATCGATTCCTAACCAGCTGGTGATTTATTCCCCACACAAACCACACTCACTCGCTAAGGTGAGCTACAGATAACCACAACACAGTTCTAGGAAGCCGCAGACTCGACTGCCACCAACATACCCGGAGGCAAGCCCGACGGCCAAGGAGTTGGACTTAACCACCATGTCCAGGGTCTTACTCTACGCGCCCCCGCGTCCCAATAGCCCCTTCATGGCTTCGACAGATGAGTGGGGTTCGAGAGCTGGCCTGGAACAATGAGCGGCTTCGTGGTCGGAACGAGTTATCCTTCGAGCGAAATGTGGGGCATGCGTTCAACATGACAAGAGGTCCGTCATAAGATGATACTGGTTTCCGAGCGACACGATAAGAAATACTGTAGTCTGATACTACAGGAATCTGTCGGTCTCCATATTCACAACACTCGGTTATTTCACATTTTGGCAATTTCCCGCTAAAAGATCAAGTAACCACCTATTGCCCGCGGGTAACTTGAAGGTTGCCCGACTTCTACCGATGTAAGCATGGCTAAGCATATAAGTCGATCCTAGACCTAACAGGGTAACAAGGGTGTACATCTCAAGTAATCAAGGTAAGGAAGACTAATGCAACAATGGTTTTACACAATTCCTATAACTTAATGCAACAGTCATTATATTAACTCAATTGCATTTATAAAAGAATGGTAGGAGACTTAGAATGCTCCGGTGCTTGCCTGGGAAACAACAATTAAGCTAGTGTTAGATAGCACCACTTCGGGATCATCACGGCTTCAGGAACTTGTGGGTTCGCCCAACACCTTCTTCGGGATGGCCACCCAACACCATCTTCGGGTTGAGCCTCATCACCACGTCCTTCACGATGTATCTACCGTTACCTAAATGAGATGTGCAATGCAAGCGTATAAATGCAAGGCAAACACTTATGAAACAAACACAAGGCACACAACACAAGCATTACAAACTATTTCACATAAGCAACATCAAATAAAAGCAAGCAATTTAGGTCTATATACCAAATCTGGACAGCAAGACAGTAGCCCACTAATTTAAACATAACTCGAGCTACAAACATTCAAACAGGGCAAACTAAAACTTTCTGGAAAGCTAACAAGATTACCTACAACTTTGCTATACAACACAAGAGCTAATTCAGAGATTAACCTAGTCAAAAACAGAGGCAAAGCAGCTCTGTCCACACTTGGGCAGATTCAGCCATCTATCTTAAAACAGCAATATCTCAAGCTCTATATGTCCAATAAAGGAGTTCTTGAACTTTATAGAAAGCTTAGTAAAAGAACTAAAACTTTGTTTTAAACATCTACAGGTGATTCTACAGTAATCTAACCCAATCAACACAAATAAGCAAATCTGTCCAGACTTGGACAGATTCTGAATCTTAATTTCAAACACATGTAACTCAAGTTCTAGACCACCAAAAATAGTGATCCAAGACAATATAAAACGTTTATGAAAATCACTACAAATCTTCTATTAATATCAACACATGATTCACAAGTTAAATTAGCCAAACAGTTCACTTTATCAGACCTGCACTGAAAACCTGCAAATCCTGACAGTGAACTCCTAAAAAACATAACTCCCAAACCACTTGGCCTAAAATCATGAAATTTTAGGACAAGCAAGATACGACAGTTATGTACAACTTTTGTACAGACCACGGCTACATAAAACATTATTATCATCATGAATTAATCACCATAACAGAAACTACACATGCAGCCATTTCAGCAAAACTGGACATACACGCAGGAGCTAAGTAATTAAATCACAACTAGAGCTACACAACTCTAAATGACACCCAACAAGACATTCTGGAAATCTTATGAAATTTCCTACAAATCATATTTAAACATCCCAGCATGATTCGCTAGTTGACATGGTGAAACAATTGCATTCACAGAATCTGATCTAGGCATAAACAGAGAGCAACCATTTCTGAAACTGAACTTTGCACAGCCATAACTCCTAATCTATTTGACCAAAAATCATGAAACTTTAACACAAGCTAGATATGTAAGTTATCTACGACTTTTATATAGACAAGTTTCACAGAAAACTTCATTTACATGGGGCAACTATTTAAGCCCTATAAACTGTCCAGAACATCCCAAAATGAACTATAGAGAGAAGATAAATCTAAAACTCTATGCTTTGCATAAAACATGGCCACAATAAAATTTCCCCAGCTACAACAATATCATATAATGGCAGTAGAACCATAATTGCCATTTTTACTTGCAAACATTTATCACAAACCATTTTAATCCATTTAACGAGCTGAGAACAAGATAAATTCATAACTAATTCATACATGCACCAAATATTCTGAAATTGTTATCGTAGCACACACATCAAATGACAAGCCTACCATAAAAATTTCACAGCAACTAAGCAATACAACAGCAGATATGATTTTCTCCCTATTTAAACCTATTTAACACAAATCAATCATCACAGCAGAAACTTTCCACTAACACAAATCATTTTATATATTCACTGGACAGAGATTTTCACAAGGATTCCAAAAAGTCCATATATGTAATTTTTGGACAATCACACAATTTATCACGTAATTTAAAAATTTGCATCCGATTTGCTAATTAATTAAAAACGTGAATAAAAGCAGATTATGCATCTGGAACCCCTGGATGTGCACAAATCAACCAAGGACTTGTTAGTAAATCTATGAGTCATGCAACTTGACATAAAAACACCTACAAAATATTTCAGCGTTAAAATCTACCCTTTTTCTTCTTTTTTAGGCGAGAACGACGGAACCCGACCGGAAGGTCCAAGAGCTCATCGCTGGGGAGGCCGGGGCTCTGGTTAGGGTTTGGGTGCTGGGTGCTGGTGCCTGCAGGGCGCTTCTGGCGTAGCTCGCCGCTGCCCTGCGCTACTGCTGGCCGGCCGGCAGCCTGTTGCTGCCAGGCCGCGGCCTCTGGCCTCGCGCGGCTGGGAGTGGACCTCGGGGTCGCGACTCCCGGACAGGCGCGCAGAGAGGAGGGAGGGAAAAGGAAGAGAGCAAGAAGGAGGACGAAGAGCCAGGCGCCCACCAAGGGAAGGAGGTAGGGGCGCCATGGAGGGAGGAGGGCAGCAAGGTCGCTGCTTGCTGCCAGCCATGGCTGCTGCTCTGAATTTCCTCCATGGCTGAAGGCAGAAGAGAAGGGCGAGAGAATGGAGGCAGGAAGAGAGACCGAGTGGGGAGGACAGAAGGCATGGAAAGGACTTCGGTCCTTTTGACGGAGGGGAGGAAGGGGGCGCGCCCTGCGGAGACACGGCCTCGGGTGAAGAGCTCGCCAATTTTTCCCCAAAATTTCTTTCCCAAAATGCCAACTTTCCACAAACTTTTGGTCAAACTCCGAAATTGCGAATACTGCTCATACGGACTCCGATTTCGATGAAACTTATTTTGTTGTCGTCGTCTCGACGAGTACTCCGAGTTTCGTTAAAGGCACTCAGTCAAATTCCCAACGGTTTGCCTGATAACGACCGTCGACGACAGCTTCGCGGTGACCGAAATTTCAATTTTGCAATACAGCCTTAACTGATTTCTGGAACCTGAAAACTGCATTGTATCTCATCTTGCGAGCTCGTTTTCACCATTTTCGGCACCAATCTAGGTGTCAGCCATAAAACAAAAATTGTTCTTCTCGAACTGTGCTACAACTTTCGTTTCAGGCGCACTGACATGCGAACATCTGAGAACACTGTTCAATGCCAGTCAAAGCAATCACCCGGTGGTAGGATCCGAATTTGGGTTTCTCGTCAATCGGGATATTTTCTGGCCATCTGCTCAACATGGAACTTTTATAACTTTTGACCGTGAGTTTATATACAAATGATTGGGCATAACTGCAACACTTGGTTGAACCCAAATGATTTTCTTCAGTTAATCAGTCATTACCGGCAAAGCTGCGACTCGTCATTTCATGTGACTTTTTGATTCCAAACTTCACGAAACTTTTTCACCAGTTACTATAGACAGGAACTGAGGTGGATCATATGAAAAATCCATGTTTAGCATTAATACTGAATATTCATAATTTGGCAATCATTGTTATCTGGCTCTATTAATTATATCCCAAATAATTCAAACGAAGGTTCTTCCTCTGAAATCGATCCTGACACTTCGGTCATCAGTGACTACTCTTGATTTTAGTTCTTCGTCGTCAGTTAATATACCAGGTCTGTGCTCAACTGACGGCGAACACCTCGGGTGTTACATATGTATAAAAAAGGGAGGGTGGAAGAGAATGAAGAAGCAGAGTGGTTCCATTCCGTTACCACAAACGCCCGCAATCCACCTGACTTCGCCTAGATTGCTTCCATAAGCAAAAAAGGGTGTTCCTCTTCCTTGACCTTTGTTGGTAACATCAAGGCCCCTGGTCTATACACGTCATTTATGTGTATGACCTAAGCCTCGACACCTGCCTGAGTCCGACTTTCAAGCAACCGGTGCGGCAGCTTAAAAACTCATACAGATGCCGCAGCTAAACACTCACGTATGCAAAGGCAATAAATATTCACCAAATCCATTTACTCATGTTTGTCTCCTTAGTTCATTCATGATCATGCTTCCTTTGCTTATGTCATATGCTCGAGTTTGGGTGTATTCACACGTGCACATGTGGTATGCCCATAGGTCTTTTTAAATTAAGCATGGTGCTTAGGTTAAAATTACCTTCTTTAATCAAAGTTTAAAAATGGTGTTTAATTTTGGTTAATGACCTTTGAGCTACTTTCATAAACAATAGAAGTAATTCTTTTTGATGGACATATAGCAAGGCTAGATTTGTACTACATGTTTTACCTTAGCCTTGTTTGAGTTATTTTTCAAAGATGAAAAGTTTAGTGAATAAATAAAAAAATTCTTTTAAATAAAAACCCTCTCCCTCTCTTAAAAACCATGGCAACCCTTTTGATCCATGTTTTCTTGAGCCTTATGTCTTCAATTTTCTTTAAGCATGGATATTTTCTTTCTCGATGTTGCCATCAAATAATAATAATAAATAAATGCTCTCAAGTGCTCCAGCTAGTAGAGCCCTTGTTGTATTTCCATTCTTTGTTTCTTTGATTAAAAATAATAATAATAAAAAAGAGGTACAAGAATAAAGTGTCGGGGAGATCTCTCAAGTTCAACAACCACACGTTCGAGATCTCCACCCCCCAACATGTTGCACAAGCGTCGATCGCCTTGACGTACAGAAGGATAAGATAAAAAACAATCTTCATCAATCCTTCATCTTCAAACGACGGTATGTGCAACATACTCCACTCTAATAATGAGGCACATTCAACTTAAATTTCTAATCCTTGAAATGGCCTCAACCAAAATTGAATCCAACAAAGTTTTCCTCTATGATTATCCTTGTGCCAATTTCCACTTGCTTTTATATATATTCTTCGAACTAAAAAAAAGACAGGTACATAAGCAAGTGTGGGGGCGGCATTCCTCGATTCGTCACGCAGGTATGATAGTATTTCAATACAATTTCTTCACGTACCTGTCAGCTCCCTAAAATGAAAAGAAAAATGATTTATTATAAACACTACTTCTTCCGAATTAACAAACCCATGGACCATTCTATCTTTGTTTGAAGATTTGTTCACTTGTTATTTCGGGTGAATTCTTGCAAACTGTGAACAACTCTGTTTAGGGACCCCATTTTATCTAAGTAATTGGAGTATGAGATATAGTAGGATGTTTTGACACTTGCCATATTTTGCAAGGGTACTTGGGATTTACATTTTCAAAATATCAAAAAGCATGTTCCTCTATGATGCAATTTCCTACCAAAGCCATATGAATCATTTAGAATTATAAACACCCTACATTAATATGCTACTTCCTATCATGTTGAGCTTGGTCAAATTGTTGTGACTTATATTGAGATTCTTGTCATGCACCCATGATTCGAGATTCACGTACACGCCACATATTTCGCTAACTCTTACACTAAGAGTTACGCAAAACATGTCATCCATCAACCACAAATAAAGCTCTGTTCATTTGGTCGCACATCTCTCTCACAAAAATCCTTCAAGAAAAAAAGGGGGTACGAGCTATGCAAGAAGAAATACCCATGCCAATGCAGCATGAGATAAAAAAAATCCATGCCAAAGAGCATGTTAAAAAAAACGGGCAAGTGCACGCAGTAGAATTATGGGTATACTTAATACCCACCTGAAAAAAAGGAAAAAAAAAAGAGAAAAGAGATAGCCCATAGTCTCTAATATATTCCAAAAACAGAGAGATCTTGACACAAGAGCACACAAAGACCAAAAGATTCCACACACTTGCACATCTCGATCAAAGTGTATGACTTGCATCTCCATGTAGTTCGGTTTTTGACTTAGCAATACCATGTGTTGCATGTATACCATGCTTTTTATCCCTACCCAAAGCTCCACATATACCTTGTAGCAGGTAGGATGAAAAAGAAGGCATGAAAAAAGCCTTTGGTAATGATCCACTTACACATATATCTGAGTGGCTAGAGAGAATCATACGAGGAACAGCTGCTATCTTTGTTTTCAAAACATCATAAAAAGCCAAGTTTCTCTGAGCAGGGATGTGCAGGAAGATTTGAATCCACCATTATCCAATCACCCAAGATATTTTGGTAGGCACTTTGAATGTTCACAGGTGCGGGTGAAGCCTGAAATAACTCGTGTGCATGTTTTTCAATAAAGAACGATAAACCACCTTAGTCTGAGCTTTACTCGAGGACGAGCAAAGGGCTAAGTGTGGGGGGTTTCGTTGGCGGTTCTTAACACACATTTTATACCACCAACTTTTATCTAAAACCTGCACTCCTAGAACCAAAACTTAGAATTAGGACTTAAACAAACAACTTCCACAAGTTTTGGATATATCAATTGTCTTGCAGGAATTACACGTAAAACTACACTTGGGATGGACCAAAAGTGCATACCAAATTGAACATATCAAGGCCCAGCAATTCCGGCCCAAACGAATAAGAGAAATAGAGCTCAAAGCCCATCAATACTCCAAACCAGACCCAGCAACCTCGATGGACATGGCCCACACTACCTCAGGGACCCACCACAGCGAGCCGAGCGCGAGAGGGCCACCAGGGGTGCGCCCGCACCACCAGGTGCACCGGTCGCACCCAACTTTGGTCAGTGGCTCGTTACTGCCTTCCTCACGTCGGTTATCAAGGTCGTACATGTTCAAAGTACCCAGAAGGCGGTTCTTGCGGTCAGTTTGAGACTTTCCATGTGGGGAGAAGAGGATCGCCACGCCTCCAAGGCATCTCAACTATAAAAGAAGGGCCCCAAGAGCTTCTACAAAATCATTCCATTCATCATTCATCATTCATTCATTCTTTCATTAGTTGTACAGTAGTGTAGTTCCATTCCCACCTTGTGAAGGATTCATTCAAGAGAACAAGTAGTGCTACATTCTAGCTCTAGTAGCTACTTAGTAGAGGGAGTGAGTGAGTGCAAGTTGGAGAAGTGCCAGAGTTGTCGGCTACCTCCTCAAGTGTACATCTACACAAAGCGGAAGGAATACCGGAATCGCCGGTATGACTTCGCTTGTACCTCGACGAATCGCAATACTATTTGAAGTATTAAGATTCGTGTTTATCTTTGTATTCAAGTTCTTATCGTGTTCTAGCTTTTCGCTAACTTAGTTTGTTGGACTGATCGTTCACCCTCGTGTGGGTGCTCTAGTAAGAGGGTGCAAGACCTGATCGCCGCTACAGTAGTGGCCCTTAGCGTAAACGCGGTGTTTAGGCTATGTGGTTACAGGTAGGTTGCCTGGGTCTCCACGGTTGAGGAGGTAGGCGGCAGGTGGTGACAGCCCTGTTCGTCCTTCGTAATCCACCTACGTTGAGGATTCCAGGTAGAGCTGTATCGTCATAGGTTGGGAAACCAACTTCACCCGTTGACCAAAGCAAACTAAGTTAGTTGAGCCTGAGCACCTAAGGACTCGTTACCTAGAGAAACCTTGCTACCCTAAGTCGTCCTTCTTCTTACCTAAGCCGGGAGATCTAAACCCAAAGGCTACAGCACACTGTTCCCTGTGGAAAATACGATACCCTGAATACTTCTGGGTGAAGTGCTACAACAATACTTCCATGCGCTTGCAGACTTTTCTGCTTATGCTATAAAATACCAACAAGCATTTCTGGCGCCGTTGTCGGGGATAGATTCAAACCCTATCATTTGGTGGTTGCGCTAAGAAGTGTCAACAGATACGATATTAAAACCTCCGGGTGAAAGCTACAATGGTATCTGTGCGCTTGCGGATCTTTTTCTGTGTGCTCATATATACCAACCAACCACTTCTATGTGTTGCCGCTAGTGGTGACAGCCTAGCAATAGTGTGATGCTAAGAAGTGCCAACAGGTAGGAGTCTAAATTGCCCGGTGTATCCTACTTGCAGACCAGTGTTCCTGGGTCTTCTAATCCATCCAATACTTAACATTAACGTTAAGATGATTATGACATGAATGCTTGATTCATTAACATAACCTTGTTCAGATCCATGCTCCGTAGGATATTCTTTATTCTTTTATTCTTTCTTCTATCCCCGTAGAAGCTCCATTTATCTTAGGGATGTGTGTGTGATGATCCCACTATCCAAATTACCGTTTATCCTCCTGTTGACCGTAGATAACTCCTATTTTAATCCATCAACTAACCCCATAAATGACCCGCAATGATCCAAAGAGTGTAGCTATAGGGTTTGATTCTGAGTTCCACGAGTTGCGTTGTTCTCACTTGTTTTGCAGGATATTCAATATTTCATCATAAGAAAGTATCTCAAGTGAAGAATTAGAGCACACCATTATGACAAGCTCATCGAGATGATCAAAACGGACATATCACCTGCCATATTTGGAGCCCCGGAGCGAGAGACCTCGATGAATACATCTAGGAAGACTCTGGAACCCTCTAGAAGCATTATCCAAATAAAGATCGGGGGTGTAACAGACAAGATTCCATCAGCTTCAAAATACCAAATTTATCTAGGGACCAGACAGGAAGATGATGACAATGAATCCAACCACGCCACGACTCGTTGCGCAAACAAATCGAACAAGGACTCTAGGCGAACAAGGAAGGTACCAGAAGACTCCCAACTGAAGGGGGAGGCTGGCGGCGGCCAGGGGAGGCCGGCCGGCCTCAACCCTAGGCTGGCCGACCTAGGCCCACCTGGCAGCCAGCCAGCCTCCGTGCGACATGACCTAACCGACCTCTACTTTGTATCTTGACCGTTGTCATGGTCGGTTCGATCCGAGGGCTATAGTTCGTCCCATCAGTCTATAAAAGAAACCCCAGACCCCCTCCTAGAGGTATCTTTAGATCAATCTCAATCACCAGATCAATCATTTTGTTTAGAGGTAGCCTAGACAATCAAGAGCTCCACCATCCAAGGGTGTAGCTAGAATAGAATTAGAAGAGTCGAGGGAAGCTCGGATTCTGGATCTAGTCAAGAGGAGGCTAGGTAATTAGCCTTGTAACTTCTCTCTTATATCAACATTGTTCTTCTATTTGTCTAATTGTCTTCTAGTTCATCATCTTTGTGTTCTAATCGTGCTCTAGTTCATTTTCTAGTTCATCTCTGTGTTCTAATATAGTTCTAATTACCTTTCTAGTTCATCCTTGTGGTTCTAATCTACTTCTAATTGTTCATCTAGTTCTTTTTCATCTTCTAGTTCTTGTTCTAGTTGATACTTCTCATGACTTGTTACCATTTCATGTTCATAATTATAATGTTCATCGTCTACTTTGATTATATGTCTAGCATAGCTAGGTATCTTTATGTTTATGCACTTGTTCGTGTAGCGCTCATTCTGTTGATCGCGGGGTGAGTGGTCAACATTGTGTAAGCGTGGTGCTTATACGTTGTTTACCTGCGAATGCAATCTATATTCCGGGCCAGCAAGTGGTAGTTCGTGAGGGTGACTCTTATAGCCTCGTTGATTTCTCTGTAGCCCACTCCCCGAATATAGGCCAAGTAAGACCTGGTCACCCGGAGAGGATAAACTCTGGATCTGGTCCTCCATGCGTGATGTCTCCGGCATATAAATATAAGTTATTCAAACAATGATTGCTAAACATAATTCCACTAATTGATGTAGTCTATGACCTATAGTTAGAACCATATTAGGAAGTTAATTTGTCTCTTTCTAGTTCTAGTTATGATCTAACCTTGGATAGGAATGCTCTGTGGAACTCTTTTCGGTTTACGCTGCTCTATTTCATTTATCTTATTTATCATATATGATTGATTCCTGTGTTGAGTAGACCTAGTGGAACTCTTATCATAATCATACATGTGTGTGTTATAGTTTTTAGATGTTTATCTCCTACCACTCTCTTATGACTTAGAGGTGGAAGGCATAATGTAAATAATGTTACTTTGGAAACTCTCCTTGGTGAAATGCTATAGTGGATGTATTTTATCTATACACTTGCGGATAATCTCATTTCATATTTTATAAGGGCATGATCATAAATACAATCCACATCTCTAGTGTCGCTACTAGTGGTGGACAACCTAGCGTTAAAGGTAATGCTGTTTCGTCCAGTCCTGATGTAGGCAGTGGTTGGCGCAGAGAAATCAAGGAGAGTCTTGTCAGCCATGTCTTCTAACACTGGTGTTAAGCTTCTTGCCTGAGTGTCTTCGGTTAACGTGGTTGGAGATTTCCTGAGCTTGGCTTTGGCTTTTCTAATAAAAACTTCAGGATCATCAACGTAGTTTTCCGGTCGATCAAATCCAGTCATACATCACCATGCAATAAGATATTCAAGAAACAGACAAAAGACAGGGTGAGCCTGTTTGAGTGAAGATCAATAGTGTGTCTCCATTATCATAAACATGTGTGTAGAGTTTTTCCTAGGTATTCAACTTATATCCTATTATCTCCAGGTCTTCTCTAAGAAACTTACAACACTAGGTGAGATGGTTCCAACAATGGGATTTCCTTATTGGATTTTCCAAACAATGGGGGATGTGCTTTTGGAATTACACATGTGTTCCCCAGCAACGGCGCTAGAAATGCTTGTTGACATCTCTTAGCATCACTTCAGATAACGGCGCCAGAAATGTAGGTTGCACTAGAACCCACCATAACATCGAATAGCATCAAGCTCACGGCCCACACGAGAAGGTCGGTGGCTAGAGGTGGTGCCAGCATCAAGTCCCGTGGCGCGGACAGTCCGAGACTTGCAGTCCGGACAGTCCAGGATCCTGAAGCTTGTTTTTCTTCAGTGTAATCGCTCTCCTGGCTTTTCCACTTTGTTTCCGGACTTCTCGTTTGCTCCTAGAGTACACCAAGGAACCTTTCTAGCTATCTTTGTCACGTGTTGGCATAGGTATTTGGAAGAATTCCGAGCTAGCCGTCCATTTACGCTTTGGAGTTAGGTTTTTGGTTGCGAAATCAACTAGGTGTTGTGGAGTTTTGACTTGCTCTCTTTTGTGGTCCCTCGCTGTGATCCTAGGTATCATCCACCCTCATTCTGAGGGTCGTGGGCATCATGTTTGTACTCGAAGCATTTGGGGTGGATTTGTGGGAAAGAGGCCAAAGTTTTGAATGAAATTTTTAGGCTCCCATTCGCCCCCCCTTTGGTCGCCTTGGTATAGCGTTCTCGGTCCTTCAATTGGTATCGGAGCGGGTTAAGGATCTTCCACCTTAGCCGGTTCCAGATCCACAGAAGGCGACATGGATCGTGGCATGGGCAAACCACTGTTCTTCGATGGGACGAACTATACGTATTGGAAGATACGTATGTCGGCCTATCTTTAGAGTGTGAGTGCTTCAGTTTGAGAGATTTGCAACTCTACCGATTATGTGGTCCTGGCTGATCATGTTACTCAACAGCAGATCGATGAGCACGATTCCAATAGCTGAGCCTGTAATGCTCTTTTTTCGTGTTTGAGCATGACTAAGTTTGAGCATGGCTCGGGATATTTGGGCGACTCTCATGTGTTTTCATGAGGGAACCACTCAAGTCAAAACCCGAATCTACGAGTCGCATAAGCGTGAGTATGAGAACTTCCGACACATGCCTGGCGAGAGGATAGAGACTTTATTCACTCGCTTTCAGGTGATTGTCAATAGGATGAGGGCTAACAAAGAGCTTTTGCCGTACGACAATCATGAGAGAGCTCTCAAGCTACTTCATACTCTTGATCGGTCGGTGTGGGACTCCAAAGTTCAGGCGATCATCCAATCACCTAACTATGAGGCTCTCACTTGCGATGAGCTCTTCAGTAAGCTCAAGTCCAGTGAGATTGATGCCATGTTGAGGGCTTCTATGGCTTTGCTTTTTGGTTCTTCTGCTAACCCCTCATGAGGCTTTGCACTTTCTTCGCTTCTTTCTGTTACAGAGGAATAGCTGGAGTTCATGGGAGATGATGAGTTGGCCTTGCTTGCCAACCGGTTCTCGCAGTTCCACAACAACCGCATGAAACGTCGCCGTGGAGGAGGACGAGCTGGATGTTACGAGTGCGGCGACCCTGACCACTTCTTCGCCAACTGCCCAAAGAAGAACAAGCAAGATTTTGGCAAGGGTGATCAAGGCTACAAGTACAACTCCAGCAAGCGCAAGGAGAAGTACATCCCCGCCAAGAACAAGCGGAAGGGTGCCTTCAACAAGGATTACATCAAGAAGAAGTACCTGGAGAAATCCCAGGCCGAGCAGCGCGCTTTCTTCACCATGCTCAGTGATGTCGACAACTCAGACAATGACTCCATTGCGTCAAGCGACGATGAGTCCGAGAAGAAGAAGATCGAGGACAAGATGAACGACCTCTGCTTCTTCGCCGGCAATGAAGGCTTCTATACCATGGCCCTTGGCGATGAGGTTAACAGCGAGCTGGAGGAGAACCCTAGGAACAACGACGACAACGACGACGACTCCCAGGTATCTAAAACTCTCGATGAACTTTCTGCTAAAGTCAAGAAACTTACTGCTGCTCTTATTAGTCAATACAAGTTGCTAAAACTTGCTGCTAGAGAGAGAAAGGAGTTTAGGAAGAAGTGGAAGAATCTGGTGAAGGAGCTTGAGTTTGTCAAGTCCACCATTGTAGTCACCGAGGAGGATGAGTGTGAGATGTGCTCCAAGCATATGACTGACCTTCTCACTTTGAGGGGGAAGTATGTTGCTTTGGTTGGAGATGTGGATGAGCTTAGGGCTAGGACCACTTTGCTTGGTGCGTGCAAGTCTTGTGCAGGCATGCAATTTGAGTTGGCAGAGAAGAATGCCAAGATTGAGTCTTTTGAGAAGGCCAACTCAGGTAGCACTAGTGTGTCTAGGTGTGCTTTGTGTGAGGGTTTGGAGATGGAGATGGCAAATGTGAAGCATGACAAGATGCAAATTGAGGAAGAA
The DNA here is from genome assembly GCA_009763385.1 of Coix lacryma-jobi var. lacryma-jobi. Taxonomy (NCBI): domain Eukaryota; kingdom Viridiplantae; phylum Streptophyta; class Magnoliopsida; order Poales; family Poaceae; genus Coix; species Coix lacryma-jobi. The sequence goes on along the minus strand of CM019827.1, from coordinate 125,879,746 downwards.
AACACGTACCTTCGGACCATCTTGGCATGGGTTTCTAGTGGAGAGCCACAGCTTGGCATGATGATTGCCCAATTCAAGCGTGCTGCTAGAGGTCCAGGTGTTGGCTTTGCTCAGGGTATGGAGAGCGCTACCTCTTTTGGGAAGATGGGTGAGTCTAGTGGTCTTAAGCCGAGTGAGAAGCCCAATTCCACCACTACTCCCAAACTGACCAAGATTGTACCCAAAGAGCCTCTCAAGCCTAACACAAAAGATGGAGTGTTTGTGGAACCTCCAAGAGCTCCACCCAAGAAACAAACATGGGCTCCAAAACCAAACCACATGAGGAACAAGCTAGATACCATGCCACCAATCCAAGAGGAGCTCATGCCACAAAAGAACCAAGTGATCCACACCCAATACCGTGATGACCAACAACCCCCTATGAGAGCGGTGAGGTACCATTGTGAGCACACTTGAGGGAGTTTTGCTTTCGGCGCAAGAGAGAGGAGCGTCGTACAAAGGAGATGAACAACACTGACATGTACCATCCTTTCCATGATGTACATGTGTCGAATGTTCAAAGGAAAGCTGCTAGGCCTAGAGGTCAAATTCCTCAAGGTTCTAGGCCACAAGGAGGTTTTGCCCGGCGGGATCCTACTTTTGTAGGCTATGGACCCCGTGGCGGTGGCTTTGTTGTTGAGCGTGGTCCCACCGCGTTTTGGCTATTGCGGTCAGCGCTCTCCTCCTAGCGGACCATGTTTTCCTATGCATGGTGATCGCTTTCCCGTAGGTATGATAGGAATATTTTTTCTACTAATAGTTCTTTTGAGGAGCCAGGACAACACTGATGCACTTCCCATTTTACTCACCCCAGTGTTGGACCGTATGCTCACCCTATGTCTTTTTATTGATGTAGGTAAGTCGATTGGAGAACGTTTGGTTGGTGGATTCCGGATGCTCAAGGCACATGACCGGAAACTCCAAGTGGTTCTCCAGTCTTAGTCCAGTCACCGGCAAGGAGTTTATCACCTTCGGTGACATTAGTAAAGGTAAAGTCCTATCAAGTGGTTCTGTGCGAGTTAATGAGCATTTTGTGTTGCGTGATTTCCTCTTGTTTCAAACTTGAATTTTAACTTTCTTTCTGTTTCTCAACTCTTTGAGGATGACTATGAGATTCGTTTTAAGCCGAATCTTAGTTTTATTTTGGATCATTAGGGCAATCTTGTATGTTTGATTTCGCCCTTTGGGAAAGTCTTTCGTGTGAATTTCTCGCAGTATTTTGGCATTTCTCGTTGTCTTTTGGCTGGTTCCTCCTCCGATGTTTGGAAATGGCATAGGAGACTTGGTCATTTGAGCTTCGACTTGCTTGCAAGGCTTAGTTCACTTGGCTTAATTCAAGGATTGCCCAAATTACACATGGAGAAGGATTTTGTTTGCCATTCTTGTAGACATGGGAAAATGGTTGTCGCTCCCCATCATCCTGTGAATCAAGTTATGATCAAGCGCCCTGGAGAGCTTTTGCATATGGACCTTGTAGGTCAGGCTCGGGTGAGCTCGGTTGGTCGGAAGTGGTATGTGCTTGTTGTTGTTGATGACTTCTCGAGATATTCATGGGTTTTCTTTTTAGCTGAGAAAACTGAGACTTTCTCTTTTACTTGCAATCTGATTTTGCGTCTTCAGAACGAGTTCCCTAAGAACTCAATGAGAGCTATTCGTAGCGATAATGGTATCGAGTTTAAGAACTCAAGTTTTGAAAAGTTTTGTAATTCTTTGGGCTTAGAGCATCAGTTTCCTTCTCCCTACACACCGCCACAAAATGGTGTTGTAGAGAGGAAAAATTGGACCCTTGTTGAGATTGCTAGGACGATGCTCGATGAGCATAGGACTCCTAGGCGGTATTAGGCTGAGGCTATAAACATTGCGTGCTATATTTCCAATTGCATTTTTCTCTGTGCTTTCTTGAAGAAAACATCTTATGAGTTGCGTTTTGGGAGGCAACCCAAAGTGAGTTATTTTAGAGTGTTTGGTTGCTAGTGTTTTATACTTAAGAAAGGCAACTTGGACAAGTTTGAGTCTCGCTCTTCTGACGGTGTCTTTTTGGGTTATGGTAGTCATACTCGTGCATATCATGTACTTAACCTTGACACTAACCGAGTCATGGACACATCCGATTCACCTTCGACGAGACCATGCATTGTCCTTCTTCTAGATTTGAGCGTGCAGGTGATCACGAGGTTGGCGAAACACTTTTTGATGATGAGGAAGATGGAGCTGAACAGATGGATGATCCAGATCTTCCTCCACCTACTGTTCCTTTGGGATCGACTTCGACCATGACTGCTGCCCCGACCCATCTTGTTCCACTACATGGGGGTTGGTCGATCCACCACATCAGGGTTTGCCCGTGATACCTGAGGAGGCACCAGCTACTGTTGAGGGGGAGGTCACATCAGCTAGAGAGCCGCCACGACACATTCAGCGCCAACACCCTCCTCAACAGATGATCGACAACATCAACAAACACGTCACTCGGTCAAGGTCACAACAAATCTCTCACTTTGCTCATTCTTCATTTGTTGTTGATTTTGATCCCCGAGATGTTGGACACGCTTTGTCTGATCTAGATTGGGTCAATGCCATGTATGAGGAGTTAGAAAACTTTGAGAGAAATTGGGTTTGAGTTCTTGTTCCACCTCCTCCTAAGTGTCACCCTATTGGGACAAAATGGGTTTTCAAAAACAAACAAAGAGAGGATGGCCACATTGTGAGAAACAAGGATAGACTTGTAGCCCAGGGGTATAGTCAGAAGGAGGGGATAGACTATGAGGAGACTTTCGCTCCCGTAGCTCGCTTGGAAGTAATTAAGATCCTCTTGGGTTTTGCTGCATCCAAAGGTTTTAAACTTTTTCAAATGGATGTCAAGAGTGCCTTCTTAAACGACTACAAAGAAGAAGAGGTGTATGTGAAACAACCCCACGGTTTTGAAAATCCCAAGTTTCCAAACCATGTTTTTAAACTTCACAAACCTTTGTATGGTTTGAAACAAGCCCCTAGAGCCTGGTATGATAGGTTGAAAACTTTTTTGCTTGCTAAGGGTTTTAAAATGGGATGTCTTGATAAAACACTCTTTCTCCTTAAGCAAGGCAATGCCACTCTCTTGGTTCAGATTTATGTAGATGATATCATTTTCAGTGGTTCTTCTCATGCTTTGGTTGCCAAGTTTGCAGATACTATGAGCAGGGAATTTGAGATGAGCATGATTGGCGAGTTGACCTTCTTTCTCGGGTTGCAAATCAAGCAATCTCGAGAAGGGACATTCGTGCACCAGGGCAAGTACACTAAGGACATAGTGAAGAAGTTCGATATGGGTGAGGCCAGGCCTCTCCCAACACCCATGTCGACCACGACGGCCCTGGATGCAGACGAGGATGGAGAAGCCATGGACCAAAAGGAGTACCGGAGTATGATCGGATCGCTACTGTACCTGATGGTGACACGCCCGGACATTCAGTTCGCGGTGTGTCTTTGCGCATGATTTCAGTCGTTGCCGCGCACCTCTCATCGTCAGGCGGTCAAGCGCATTATGAGGTACCTTCATTTCACACCTGAGTTTGGGCTTTGGTATTCTGCTTCTTCTACTCTCTCGCTCTCTCTTTGCGGTTACTCAGATGCTGATTTTGCAGGTTGCCGACTTGATCGCAAGTCCACTTCTGGACTTGTCAGTTTTTTGGCTCTTCTCTTGTTTCTTGGTCTTCTCGCATGCAG
>CM019827.1:125829157-125875502 GCA_009763385.1 Coix lacryma-jobi var. lacryma-jobi | reverse complement strand
TCTCCTGTATCTGCTTGACTTTCTCTTCCATATCTTTAACCAGGTCAACTCCAAAGAATTCTCTTTCTCCGGGCTCGGACCAACTGAGGGGTGTACGACAACGACGACCGTACAGTGCTTCAAAGGGTGCCATTTTGATGCTCTCTTGGTAACTGTTATTATAAGAGAACTCTGCCAAAGGCAAACAGTCATCCCAAGTATCTGCGAAGGTAAGAACACAGGCTCTCAACATGTCCTCCAGCACTTGGTTGACTCGCTCAGTTTGTCCATCTGTTTGCGGATGATATGCCGTACTATGCAAGAGCTTGGTTCCAAGTGAGGTATGGAACGCTTTCCAAAACTTAGCGACAAACTGGGTACCACGGTCAGAGACAATGCTCTTGGGTATGCCATGAAGTTTCACTATGTGGTTCTTGTACAAGGCGGCATACATGGGGACGGTGTAACTGGTCTTCACTGGCAGAAAGTGAGCTTGCTTAGTGAGTCGGTCCACGATTACCCAAATGGAATCAAAACCTTTCTGGGTCTTGGGTAGTCCATTAACAAAATCCATACTAATGTCGTCCCATTTCCAAGCGGGTACTGACAAAGGTTGCAATTCTCCTCCAGGCTTCATGTGTACTGCCTTGACTCTTTGGCAGGTATCACACTGAGCGACATACCGGGCAATCTCAATCTTCATTTTAGTCCACCAGAATCTCTGCTTCAAGTCTTGGTACATCTTGTTGCTGCCGGGGTGAATAGAGAATCTGGTCAAGTGTGCTTCATCAAGGATTAACTGTCTCAATTCAGGCACCTTGGGAACTACTAGACGGTTCTTGAACCAAACAACTCCTACATCATCGATCCTGAAACAATCAGCCTTTCCAGTCTGGACCTTTTCGATGATGTGCTTGATTCCAGGGTTATCCTTCTGAGCAGCAATGACTTGATCCTTGATGGATGTTTCTATGCTGACATTGTTCAAGCTTCCTTGCGGGATCATTTCGATACCCATCCTTTCAAGTTCATGGCACAAGGAAAGATCATAGGGCTTCGTCGTCAGACAGTTGCAGTGTGACTTGCGACTGAGGGCATCGGCAACTACATTTGCCTTACCAGGATGGTAATGTACTTCGAGATCATAATCTTTAATCAACTCAAGCCATCTTCTCTGCCTCATATTCAATTCTTCTTGAGTGAAGATATACTTTAGGCTCTTGTGATCCGTATACATATTGCAGGTGCTGCCTAACAGATAGTGACGCCAAATCTTCAAGGCATGCACGACTGCTGCTAGCTCAAGATCATGGGTTGGGTAGTTTTCCTCATGTCGCTTAAGCTGTCGTGAGGCATAAGCGATCACTCGTCCTTCTTGCATCAGAACACAGCCCAAACCAGTACCAGATGCATCACAGTATACATCAAAGGGTTTCTCGATATCTGGTTGAGCTAGGACTGGTGATGTAGTTAGCAGTCTCTTCAGGGCTTGAAAGGCTTGCTCACAGGCTGGTGACCAAACGAAATCCACAGAATTCTTCAACAACTCTGTGATAGGCTTGGCGACTCTGGAGAAATCTGGGATGAAGCGACGATAGTATCCAGCCATTCCCATGAAGCTGCGAACTTCGCGGACAGTGGTAGGTGGCTTCCAATCCAAGATATCTGCCACTTTTTCAGGGTCAACTGACACACCTTCAGCGGATAGGACATGACCAAGGAATTGAATTCGATCTAGCCAGAATTCACATTTACTGAACTTGGCATACAGCTGGTGATCTCTGAGACGAGAGAGAACGATTCGAAGATGCTTGGCGTGATCTTCAGGAGTTCTTGAATAGACAAGGATGTCGTCAATGAACACGACTACAAATTTATCGAGCTCTGGCATGAACACAGAGTTCATGAGATACATGAAATGAGCGGGGGCATTGGTCAAGCCAAAGGACATGACCAAGTACTCATATAGGCCGTATCTGGTGGTGAAAGCTGTTTTAGGAATGTCTTCTGGACGGATTTTTATTTGGTGATAGCCAGATCTGAGATCAATCTTGGAGAACACTCTGGCTCCAGACAACTGGTCAAAAAGAAGGTCAATGCGAGGCAAGGGATATTTATTCTTGATGGTGACCTCATTGAGTGGGCGATAGTCAACGCACAGACGAAGACTTTTGTCCTTCTTCTTCACAAAGATAGCAGGACAGCCCCAAGGAGATGAACTTGGGCGAATGAGACCCTTGTCCAATAGCTCTTGCAATTGGATCTTCAGCTCTGCCAACTCTTTGGGAGGCATTCGATAAGCTCTACGGGATATAGGAGCAGTCCCGGGCTTTAGCTCTATGGCAAACTCAACATCACGGTCGGGAGGCAGTCCAGGTAGATCTTCTGGGAAGACATCAGGGAACTCACAGACCACGGGAATATCCCTGACTTCCGGAACACAGGCGGCATTCAACTGGGTGGTTGCTGGTTTTTGAGGCATAGGAAGTTGGAGAAGGAGTTTGGAAGTGCTGTTAGGAATATCCACTCTCACAACTCTATTCAAGATATCTATCATGGCTTTATACTGACACATCCAATTCATGCCTAAGATGACATCTATCTCTTGATTGCGCAGTACTATCATGGTGGTAGGAAAGACATGTTCCCCCAACCTTACTGGTATACTGCGGACCACTTCCTTAGTATTTATCCGCCCTCCAGGCGAAAGTATACAGAAACTTTCTTTTAACTCCCCCATGGGTAACTCATGCTTGATGACAAAAGTGCGACTGATGAAGGAATGCGATGCACCAGAATCGAACAAGACGACTGCAGGATGATTGGCAACAGGGAACCTACCGAGCATGACGGGCTCTCCTTCTGGGATGTTACTGACGGTGGTGAAGTAGACTTGCCCGTGCTTCTTAACAAACTTGCCCTTCTGGGCGTGCTGCTGCGGTGCACGGTGCTGCTGCTGTGATCCTCCAGGGCCTTTCTGTGCATGTTGGGCATTCTTCTTGGGTTTTGGGCACTCGCGAGACCAGTGACCAACTTGGCCACAGTTGTAGCATGGATGGTTGTAAGCTGTTTGAGGGGTGGTGACACGAACACCTGGGGCGTTCGGCTGAGTGGCACTTTGCTGGTTGGCATTATGAGTGGTGGCCGCGGTACGAACGACCACTTGCTGATGGGGATATGGGGCTCGGTTTTGGTGGTGGCTGGGGTGATAGATGATTCTTGGGCGCTTATGGTTGCTGGAGAAGCTGCTAGACCCAGCCTTCTTCTTCTTCTCCTCCTCCTGATACTGGCGGTTACTTTCCTCGAAAGCGACAGCACGGTCAACGACATCATGATAAGATCCGTTGAGGTTGTTGGATAGACCTCTGCGAATCTTAGGGTGCAGACCCCTGAGAAAACAATCTCTCTTCTTCTCATCCGTGTTGACATAGTCGGAGGCATACTGGCTCAGGTGGTTGAACTGACCCACATACTGCATCACTGTGGATTCCTTCTGCTGCAGGGCTAGGAACTGATCAAGCTTCATCTTCATCAGACCTGATGGGATGTGGTGTGCACGGAAAGCGGTGCGGAATTCTTCCCAGGTCAACTCATGACCTTCAGGTTGGGCAGCCAAGAGGTTGGCATACCAAGCACTTGCTGGACCACGAAGCTGCTGAGAAGCAAACCGGGGCTTCTGGATTTCAGTGCATCGGATGAGACCAAACTTCTGCTCCATGGTGCGGAGCCAATCATCAGCTTCGAGGGGTTCATCGGCTCTGGTGAAAACCGGTGGACGGGTTTCAGTGAACTCCACATAGGTGGTCTCTTGGTTGTGACGACCACGGTGACCAACATTCTGCTGTCCTTGGTTCTGAGCCATTAGGTTGGCGGCGGCGGCCAAGGCTGCAATGGCATCTGCCAGGGTAGCAGGAACTGGTGGAGGGTTTGGAAGGTTGGCACCTCCGGAACTTCCGGCTCCAGTGCGGGTGTTCACAGGCATCTGTTAAGAATTTGGGAACTTAGCATCCAAAGATTGATTTTGAACGAAACTGACTGATAAGATTCATTGATGCATGGGTAGATAACTGATACAGAAGTTTGATAGATAACCACCGACTGACAAAGGAAAGGTACAAGACGCGATACAGACTCGACTAGACAGAAGACCAACTAACGCCCCAAACCTAGACTAAGGCTTTAGGTGAGCAGATGGTACAGACACAAGGAATCTAGTCGTCATTGATGATGATCATCTCTTCATCGTCATCTTCATCTTCGATGATGAGCTCAGGCTCTTCCTCCTCATCTTCATCTTCAACGTGAACATCTTCAGCAGGTTCCACTTCTACATTCTGGACTGGCTCATGTTCTACTTCAGGTTCCTCCACGACTCCATCTTCTGGATCCTCAGCAACAGGCGGAGCCACGGGGTGAAGTTGGTTGTACAGCTGATGTACCTCCTCATGAAGTATATCATTGTACTGCTCGATCTGGGCAGTGTACTGCTGCAGTCCATGGAGCTGGGCTCTGGTGACATCCTCGCGGGTCCAAGCATCGTTGCGCTGCTCGATAGCGCGAACCGTGTTCCGATTGGCCTGCTCCAGGGAAGCTCGTGCCTCATAAAACTCCATGCGGGAGAGATAGAAGTCGTGCTCCATGTTCTCCATCTCAGCCTTTAGATTCTTGATCTCCTCCTTCAGCTGCTTGCGGTTGCGGCGGGACAAGCGACGTCCGTTGGAGGATTCTCCAGTCTCTTCTCCGGTGCGTGGCGCCAGCTGGTGACGCGGCACACCATGCGGTCCAGTCGACTTGCGAGCAGTCCGCTTGAGGATAACCATATCTGGACAAGAGGTTATAGGTGAGAAAGGCTAGCAAGAAAAAGGTAAAGGCATACTAACCCAACCGACTTAGAGAGGAAGTTATTATCTTAAGTGATTATGACATGATGCATGATTCGTTCCTACGGAACAAGGCAATGCAACTACTAAGGTAAGGTACATAGGGCTTATACAAGTTGTCTTGCTACTAGTTGCCAAAGACAAGATGAGATGAGAGAAGCAATTTGGACTCAAAATAGTCAAGTTTAGTTTTGGACTTAAAAACCTTTTGAAATTTTCGCAAAAAGATTGCAACGTCGTAGTGAGATGCTCCGATACCACTCTGTGACGTAACAGCCCTAATCCCATGGCCCACTGATCACTGTCAACCACTGACAGTCGATCCGTACAGCCAAGAGACTAAGACCGGATTCCGCCACTGGGCTACATCAGTGCCCGATGTCCGCAGGATCATCTCACAATTCAGTTACAATCTCTTGAACATTTTGACAAATAACATCGGAGTAAATAGCGGAAGACTTAAATAACAATAGTTTCACAAACCAGTGTTCAACATAAACTTAAAGTGAAGTTATTACAGACCATGGTTCAAATAGATAGAGTTGGCAGGGTAGCATATGACAACAACTAAAAGATAAAGATACTTCACCCAGCCCAAGGGTGAATCATCACTCATTGGCCTCATCGGCCTCTTCCTGAACAACAGTCACACAGCAGGGTCCAAGGCATACTGAGGAATCTGCCATACCTGCAACATGGGTAAAAGAACCCTGAGTACAAAGGTACTCAACAAGACTTACCCGACTAAAGAAAAGAGAGAAGACTCAGGAATGCAGGCTTAGGGTAGTCAAGGTAAGGCTTAAGCAAGTTCAAGTATTTTGCAGAAAAGCATTTTTGGCAAACCTTATTTAAATTTTGAAAGGTTCGGTATTCCTTGTTTCATCATAATCCTTGATTCATTTTACTTTCCAAACAGACCTAGTTGAGAACCACTCCCTGTTGACAGTCAGTGACTAAGTCTCCATAACCGAGGAGCAGCGTTAATCCGGATAAATAATACTCAGCTGAGGGTCCCTATCCACACTGCATATGTAGCACCCAAGCTTGCATATGCCAACTCGTCTACCACGATTCCTCCAAGATTGGGCCCGGTCCTACGCCACCCGGAAGTACAGTACACCACTCCAATCCGGGACTCTAACCCACGTGGGTACATGCTACTTCCGCCATCTCTCCACTCCCAGTGCGCGGTTGTCGGTCCAATAAAGGATTCCTCGGAGCCGAAGCTTTCCGTAGTATGTGAATAGTTGCAAGTCTTAGTCAATCAGGCCCCCATACAGGTGGTCCCTAAAATTTTCCAGCCAGCGACAAGCACCTCGGGACTCTAACCCGAGAGTACAGGTCCTGTCAGTTTTTCAACCCTGTCCCGGTCGGTGTCAACTGTTGAGTCCCGGACTACAACATGACGGCACCGTACGCAAGGACAACCTCTCCTTCCCATTGACTAAGTACGGATCAGATACTTAACCAATAGTGGGAGTAAACCAGAAATTCCCATAAATATTCTTAAAGTGATCACACTTTGAAATTGGCATTTTTATTGCAAATCTATCATATAGCATTGCTAAGCATTTTGCAAAAAGTTTTTGAAAAGCAGGTATCGGGTGTATCATTGGTCAAGGTAGATAATGCATCAGATAGGATTTCCACTCAACTCCTACCAACCTAATGCAATAATTTAATTCAAAACATTTAAAGAAAGCATTTATAAAAGCAAGGTAGGGTTAAATGCACCGGGGCTTGCCTTGGATGGCAAAAAGAGCAGAGTCGGGGTAGGTATAAGCGTCGGAGCTCGGGGTTGCCTCGGGGACAGATCCTTCGGTGGCTACCTCGACTTCAGGGCCTTCTTCGTCAACTATACGGATGCAATGATGAATGCTCATGAGAATGATGACATGGACTTAAGGTGCAAGACAATATCACAGATTCAAGATTACACTTAGGCAAGGCATAATCGAAATCTAGGTTGAGCATAAAAGGTAACCATTTCTTCCTTAAGCAAAATTGATTAAACTAGACTTTATCATAACTATCCTAAGCATCAACCAAACATAGCATCACAAACATCATAGACCAAAGGGTAGGGGTCTATGAACATCAAGCAATCCAAAAAGTCACATCACAGGGCATTCAACGCTAACCCTAATCACTTTTTCTATTTTTCTTAATTATATAAAAAGGTCATTTTATGAAGGTGCTCCAAAAATTACCAAATTAATCCCACAAGTTCATTAGGGTAGAAGTATATGGCAAAACAAATTTCATAATTTTTGGAGGTCATTAAGGTGCTCAATTAAATCTAGACATTTAATTAACAAAAGGCACTATTCCTTAATTAAAATAAAGCTCAAAAATCAACTTGTTCCAAATGACTTCAAAATTTTACCAGAGACTCATCATGACACAACTAGCTTGCAAAATTTATCTCAAGATTTTTGGAGCTACAGAACACTCTCTAAAAATACCAAAGCCTTCATTTTTCAATTAAAAGGGGAATTTTTCATTTTCAAATTTTTGCACAAAACTCAAGTTTCATATTTTTATAAAATACTTCAGAGCATAAATAGTCTACCACAAAAATTTCAGAATTTTTGGAGGTCTACAGAAAATCACACAAAAAAGAGAAAACAGAACACTATTCACATGTAGAAAATAAAAAGGGAAATCGGAGCACGGCGGTGCTCTGCTCTCCGGCGGCGACCCGAGCGCGGCGGCGTGCTTACACCGGCCAACCTGGGCACTCCGCGGCAGAGCTGAGGGCACGGGAGTCATCAGGGAGCTCACCGGCGTTGATAGGGCAGCTCGGTGAGGGACGGGGATGGACGGTGGAGGTGGTCGACGGTGACCGGCGGACGACGAGCGACGGCGATCGACACTCCGACGACCCTGAGCACCAAACAAGTCCACAGGGGCGGGGTTAGAGTCGCACGGGAGTAAGGAAGGTGATGCGGGGGTCGGAGGGAGATGATCAAGGCCGGAGACGGCGAATTTCACGAACCCGAGCTCGCCGGGTTCTCGCCGGAGACGACAACGACGAGCTACGCCGGGCGATTGAGGACGGTAGAGGTGAAATTGGAGGGTGGTGAAGCAGCACAAGAACACGGCGGAGCTTTTGAGCTAGGTGGTTGAGCACGGGAGGCTCTGGCTGGTGCTGGCGACGGCGGCGGAGCTGAGTGAGTGAGGTCGGGCTCCGGCGGCCTTCTTATAGGCGCGGCCAGGGGACGGTAGAGAGCTCGGAGAGGTGTGGACGAGCTCGGCGAGCGCGTGCGCACTCGATTGCGCTCTGGCGGGGGTGATGGCGTGCAGCCGGGGCTCAGGCGTGTGCTCGCCGGTGATGGCCACGCGGCGGCGGCGCGCGGAGCTCTGTAGGGGACGGGAGAGAAGGTCAGCGCTCGCGTGCGGGCGCGGAGGGGACCAGGGGACATCGGCGACAGGTTGAAGGCGCGTGGGGAGCAGCCAGGCGCGCGGCGTGCGAGCTGCCGGCGGGGCGCCATGGCCGGGCCCCCCCCCTACCGGAGAAGATAAACAGTAGACTAGGCTAGGGTTTGACTTTTGAGCAGTTTCAGAAATTTGCAAATTGCTCCCAAAATTTGAACTGTGCGACAAAAACTCAAAACATCAAAGTTGCTCAGAAAAATGAGATCTACAACTTTGTCAATAAGAACATTTTCAAATTCCAAATAGTTTTTGAACAATATTTGAAAACAGTAAAGGGGACACTTTTTCAAACTTGATTCAAATCAAATTTACTCTGGATTTCAAACTGAAACTTGAAAATCTGTAAACATGAAAGTTGTTCCTTTTATCAAAACCTACAACTTTGCTATTATACACTTTTCCAGAAACTCATTAGTTTTTGAACTCATTTTGAAAACTGAAAAGGGGACAAAAACTGGAGTTTGATTGAATTTGAAATAACTCAAAACTTTGTACTGCAACTTGAAAATTTGTAAATACCAAAGTTGTTTCTCTTTGACAGATCTACAACTTTGCTTTTTGGACCAATCCCAAATTTTGAATAATTTTTGAATTACAAAAAGAGATGTAAAAGCCAGGGTTTGGAAATCAGGGTTTTGCAAAAGGGATTTGAAATCAAATTCTGATTTTTGAACTTTGACTAACACAACAACACTTCAAGACACCAAAGGAACAAGAATTACACAAAGCTAATCACAGAGATGAAATTACCATTTTGCCCTAGTAGAGAGAAGTGGGCTAAATAGGGTTTTAGCAATAGAGGTAAATCACATAAAATGATACACTTAGCAAAATGCATACACATGAAATCATGATCAAGATGCTTAATGATGATAATGATGATATGTCAAGTTAATTACATGCTAAACACCAGAGGTGTTACAATAACCAGGTTGCGGATATTTTCACCAAGCCTTTGGATCTCTCAACTTTTACTAGGTTGAGAGGTGAGCTTGCTGTGTGTTTTCTGTTTTAGATGGGGGAAACATTTTGCTTGTTGTAAAATAAACTGACTTTCTGATTTTTTTTTTTGTTTTTGGGTCTTGAGTCTTTCTGTTGGCTCCGATTCTGACTTCATCATGCATACATCTTTTATTTCAAGCTTCATGTCTATATTCTTTAGAATGAATTTATGCTCTGATTAGTGTATGCTTCGATGATATATGATGATGCTTGTAGCTTAGGCTCTCTTTGATCACTGTTACAATTTGTGACTAAGCTATTTCCTTCAGAACGCTGAACATGATTAATGAACTTAAAACTGGATATATGTTCACCATTGAGTTTGGCAACTAGCATGTGTAGGATGTGTTGAGGTTACTTGAGATATTTCATATATGCTAGGTTGCTATGTCTCTAGTTCTGAGTCATTCACTTGCTTGGGCTGTTTATAATCTGCATAAAATGAACCAAGTTTTAGTGAATTGAAAAGATCGAGATGGGATTGCTTTGTCAGCACTTCACGGTACCGAGACTGTTTCTCATAGCACTTTGAGTTAAACTTGAGCTGTGTAGTGTAAGACCAAAACTGATGCTTTAAGCTCCTGACTGCATATGCATAGGCTTAGCACGGTTGGAAAGTTAGGCAATGACAACCTTTCAACCTCTCGCAATCACATGCTGAATTTGAACTTGTGTAAAAAACGCTGCAAATATATCCGATAAAATCTAAAATCACAAGTTTATGTTTCACTCTATAGCATGATGGTTGAACCTTGCTAGGGGTAGTTCACCTTACATACATGTTTAGCACTTGTTTGACTTCCTGTCTATACATGCTTAGTGCTAATTTGATGGTGAAACTCCTTTCTAAATGGCTTAAAACTGCCCACTGGGCTTATGCATTCATATCTTGCTTTCGGTGATCAGTTTGAGCCTTTGCTAGCATTTGTATGTTGCTATGTAGTCGGGTCAGCACTCATTAGAGCATTCTTTCACTCTGTCGAGTATATACTTGAAGCTGCTAACATGCATTTTTGACTCATGTGCATTTGCTTGACTCCGATAGGCATGTCCGAGCTCAGTTTTCCTTACTTTAGTCCTTTTCCCCTCTCTTTTGTTTGCAAATTGCCCTCAAGGGGGAGAATTGGGGAAGAATGTCAGAATGTCTTGTTGTGGTGACAATTTGCAATTTGTGCTTCACTTGTTGAGGGGGAGTTCTTTGAGTGAGGGGGAGTGTTTCTGCCTGTTCTGAGTTGTTTTTTCAGCTAGTTGTTTTTTCAGCTAGTTGCGTCAAGCCTCTGTGCCTCTGTCTTGAGGGACTAGCTGTTTTCATCTTGTTTTAGTGGTTCTTGTTTGGTATCGGGCTTACTGCTGGTTGTGGTGAGCCTCTGTGCCTCTATCTTGAGGGACTAGCAGTAGCTGCTTCTCACGCAGTCTTCATTTGGTGTTCGAGCTTTCAGCTAGTGGTGTTGAGCCCCTTCTGCCTCTTCTTGAGGACTAGCTTGGTTCTGACTTGGTTGCGTCGAGCCGTTGCCCATGTCTTTGGGAACCAAGTCTTGTGCTCTCTTTTTTGATCGAGTTTTGCTATCTAATGAGTTGTTGCTCCGATCTTTTGCTTGGTTGTGTCGAACCGTTGCCCATGTCTTTGGGGACCAAGTTTTGCTTATCTCAAATTGTTCTTCTTTGGCCTTTTCTCTGGCTTTTGGACATTTTGAGTGAGCTTTTCTCCTTCTATCTAATTCTGCTTTCTTCTATTCTGGTTACGGATACTATGAGTTGACGATGCACTCATCAAGGGGGAGATTGAGAACACAAGGTTCATATGTGCCATTGTGGTTCCATTCCTGAGTGATGAGTGATCGATCAACGGGCAACATGTCTCTTGGTTGTGTTGATGTGCAGGTGCGGAGCTCGGACAGTGGTCGAAGGTAAGGTGAAGGTCAGGTAGGGACGTGCCGTGCCGACGGACCGGGAGCGGTGAAGGGCGGACGTGGAGCTTGGACCGACGGACCAAGAGACCTAAGGATCAGCTGTGGTAGCTGGCACGTGGCGTTGACAAAGCAAGAGTACATGGGGATGTGCGGTGCATCGGCCGAGTCGGGAGGATGCCCGGCGTGGAGGCTGGACATGCTCTAGCATCGGTGCTGGAACTCGGGGTGTGCGAAACACATCCCATCTACGGCGCGGGTTCGGTAGCTGAGCCTCGAAAAGCTACCCTCGACGGTTTCCAAGTTTGGGCCTCAAAACTCGGAGTGGCCGGTTTCCGAGTTTGGGCCTCAAAACTCGGCGAGGACGGTTTCCAGGTTTGGGCCTCAAAACCTGGGCGCGCGGGTTTCTCAATTTGGGCCACAAAACTCAGCCTGAGGACAGGTTTCCCGGTTTCGACCTCAAAACTGGGGGGAAGGCCCAGGTTTCCCAGTTTCGGCCTCAAAACCGGGGGGGAGGTCCGCAAAAAGGACGGTCGACGCGTGGCGGCATGGAGAGGCTGGCGCGGAGGCGAGGCTATCCACGAGGTAGGCGCGGCGGTCGACTGGGCGGCACGTGGCGGCATCCTGAGGCTTGCATCGAGGCGAAGCTAAGGATGAGGAAGGCGTGTGGCCGTCAGATCAACTATCAGCAGAGTTGGATCGGTATACCCCTAGGGTTGGCCGTTTCGCTCATGTATCTAGGGGTAGTAAGGGGATTATTGTTTTAGGCTATTGTGACGTAACGGCCCTAATCCCATGGCCCACTGATCACTATCAACCACTGACAGTCGATCCGTACAGCCAAGAGATTAAGACCGGGTTCGCCACTGGGCTACATCAGTGCCAGATGTCCGCAGGATCATCTCACAATTCGGTTACAATCTCTTGAACATTTTGACAAATAACATCGGAGTAAATAGCGGAAGACTTAAATAACAATAGTTTTACAAACCAGTGTTCAACATAGACTTAAAGTAAAGTTATTACAGACCATAGTTCGAATAGATAGAGTTGGCAGGGTAGCACATGACAACAACTAAAAGATAAAGATACATCACCCAGCCCGAGGGTGAATAATCACTCATCGGCCTCATCGGCCTCTTCCTGAACAACAGTCACACAGCAGGGTCCAAGGCATACTGAGGGATCTGCCATACCTGCAACATGGGTAAAAGAACCCTGAGTACAAAGGTACTCAACAAGACTTACCCGACTAAAGAAAAGGGAGAAGACTCAGGAATGCAGGCTTAGGGTAGTCAAGGTAAGGCTTAAGCAAGTTCAAGTCTTTTGCAGAAAAGCATTTTTGGTAAACCTTATTTTAATTTTGAAAGATTCGGTATTCCTTGTTTCATCATAATCCTTGATTCATTTTACTTTCCAAACAGACCTAGTTGAGAACCACTCCCTGTTGACAGTCAGTGACTAAGTCTCCATAACCGAGGAGCAGCGTTAATCCGGATAAATAATACTCAGCTGAGGGTCCCTATCCACACTGCATATGTAGCACCCAAGCTTGCATATGCCAACTCGTCTACCACGATTCCTCCAAGATTGGGCCCGGTCCTACGCCACCCGGAAGTACAGTACACCACTCCAATCCGGGACTTTAACCCACGTGGGTACATGCTACTTCCGCCATCTCTCCACTCCCAGTGCGCGGTTGTCGGTCCAATAAAGGATTCCTCGGAGCCGAAGCTTTCCGTAGTATGTGAATAGTTGCAAGTCTTAGTCAATCAGGCCCCCATACAGGTGGTCCCTAAATTTTCCAGCCAGCGACAAGCACCTCGGGACTCTAACCCAAGAGTACAGGTCCTGTCAGTTTTTTAACCCTGTCCCGGTCGGTGTCAACTGTTGAGTCCCGGACTACAACATGACGGCACCGTACGCAAGGACAACCTTTCCTTCCCATTGACTAAGTACGGATCAGATACTTAGCCAATAGTGGGAGTAAACCAGAAATTCCCATAAATATTCTTAAAGTGATCACACTTTTGAAATTGGCATTTTTATTGCAAATCTATCATATAGCATTGCTAAGCATTTGCAAATAGTTTTTGAAAAGCAGGTATCGGGTGTATCATTGGTCAAGGTAGATAATGCATCAGATAGGATTTCACTCAACTCCTATCAACCTAATGCAATAATTTAATTCAAAACATTTAAAGAAAACATTGATAAAAGCAAGGTAGGGTTAAATGCACCGGGGCTTGCCTTGGATGGCAAAAAGAGTAGACTCGGGGTAGGTATAAGCGTCGGAGCTCGGGGTTGCCTCGGGGACAGATCCTTCGACGGCTACCTCGACTTCAGGGCCTTCTTCGTCAACTATACGGATGCAATGATGAATGCTCATGAGAATGATGATATGGACTTAGGGTGCAAGACAATACCACTGATTCAAGATTACTCTTAGGCAAGGCATAATCGAAATCTAGGTTGAGCATAAAAGTTAACCATTTCTTCCTTAAGCAAAATTGATTAAACTAGACTTTATCATAACTATCCTAAGCATCAACCAAACATAGCATCACAAACATCATAGACCAAAGGGTAGGGGTCTATGAACATCAAGCAATCCCAAAAGTCACATCACAGGGCATTCAACGCTAACCCTAATCACCTTTTCTATTTTTCTTAATTATTTAAAAAGGTCATTTTATGAAGGTGCTCCAAAAATTACCAAATTAATCACATAAGTTCATTAGGGTACAAGTATATGGCAAAACAAATTTCATAATTTTTGGAGGTCATTAAGGTGCTCAATTAAATCTAGACATTTAATTAACAAAAGGCACTATTCCTTAATTAAAATAAAGCTCAAAAATCAACTTGTTCCAAATGCCTTCAAAATTTCACCAGAGACTTGTCATGGCATAACTAGCTTACAAAAAGTGATCTCATAAATTTTGGAGTTATAAATCATTTTCTAAAAATCCAAAACCATCATTTATTAATTAAAAGGGAGATTTTTCATTTTCAAATCTTTGCAGGAAAGTCAAGTTTTATATTTTTATAAAATACTTCAGAGCATAAAGAGTCTACCACAAAAATTTCAGAATTTATGGAGGTCTACAAAAAATCACACAAAAAGATGAAATCTGAACACTATTCATATGTATGAAGAAAATAGAAAACGGCACTGTTCTTCTCCTCCGTTCGCCGGCGACCACCGACGACGGCGGCGCTGCTACGCCGGCCACGACGAGGCGTCTCAGGCGAAACCGAGGAGATGGGAGGCTTCAGGAGCTCACCGTGAGTCGATTCAGCGGCTCGGCGAGGGAAGGGGATGAACGGAGGGAGGTGGTCGACGGTGGCCGGCGGAAGCTTTACGGCGGCGATCGTCGTCCCGATGATCCTGCGCGACACAAGTGACCGCAAGGGGTCAGTCAGAGGCGCAAAGGAACAAGGAAGGTGATGCGGGGGTCGGAGGGAGATGATCAAGGCCGGAGAGGGAGTATTTCACGATCCCGACCACGACGGGATTCTTGCCGGAGATGGGAACGGCGAGTTACGCCGGGCAACCAGGGACGGTAGAGACCAAATTGAGGAGTGGGGAAGCTGCACGGGCTCAAGGCGGAGCTGTTGAGCTAGTTGGTAGAGCGGCGGGAGGTCTGGAGTGGGCTGGCCACGGTGGCGGAGGTGAGTGAGGAGCTCCGGCCACCGGCGGGCTTCTTATAGCCGCGGCCAGGGGCCGCTAGAGGGCGCGCGGGGGTGTGGATGAGGTTCGCAGAGACGTGCGCACTCGATTGCGAGGCCGAGGGTCAGCGGTTTGGCACGCAGGACCCGGGCGTTGTGTTCGCCGGCGACGAACACGCGGCGGCGGCGCGCAGGGCTCTGTAGGGGACGTGAGCGCGGGTCAGCGCTCGCGTGCGGGCGCGGAGGGGACAAGGGGACTGCGGCGGCAGGTTGGAGGCGCATGGGGAGCAGCCAGGCGCGCGGCGCACGCGGCGCCGGCGAGGCGGCCATGGCCGGCCCCCCCCCCTACCGGAGAAGATGAGCAGTAGACTAGGCTAGGGTTTGACCTTTGAGCAGTTTCTGAAATTTGCAAATTGCTCCCAAAATTTGAACTGGGCAACAAAAACTCAAAACATCAAAGTTGTTCAGAAAAAAGAGATCTACAACTTTGTCAATATGAACATTTTCAAATTCCAAATAGTTTTTGAACAACATTTGAAAACAGTAAAGGGGACACTTTTTCAAACTTGGTTCAAATCAAAATTACTCTGGATTGCAAACTGAAACTTGAAAATCTGTAAACATGAAAGTTGTTCCTTTTATCAAAACCTACAACTTTGCTATTATACACTTTTCCAGAAACTCATTAGTTTTTGAACTAATTTTGAAAACTGAAAAGGGGACAAAAACTAGAGTTTGATTGAATTTGAAATAACTCAAAACTTTGTACTGCAACTTGAAAATTTGTAAATACCAAAGTTGTTTCTCTTTGATAGATCTACAACTTTGCTTTTTGGACCAACCCCAAATTTTGAATAATTTTTGAATTACAAAAAGAGGGATAAAATCCAGGATTTGGAAATCAGGGTTTTTGCAAAGAGTTTTGAAATCAAATTCTGATTTTTGAACTTTGACCAACACAACAACACTTCAAGACACCAAAGGAACAAGAATTACACAAAGTTAATCACAGAGATGAAATTACCATTTTGCCCTAGTAGAGAGAAGTGGGCTAATTAGGGTTTTTGCAATAGAGGTAATTCACATAAAATGATACACTTAGCAAGATCATGATCAAGATGCTTAATGATGATAATGATGATATGTCAAGTTAATTACATGCTAAACACCAGAGGTGTTACAGCCTCTCCCCCTAAAAGAAATCTCGCCCCGAGATTCCACGCCTTACAAAAGGACAAAGAAGGGATAAAGGCAAAACCTTACATAGACAGGGATTCGAGAAAGTCGGGGTAGTTCTTTGCTAAGAAGTCTTCAGATTCCCATGTGGCTTCCTCTTCAGAGTGCTGGTTCCACTGGATTTTGTACCATCTTGTGGTGGTTCTTCGGGTAACGCGATCCTTGTGGTCCAACACGCGAACTGGATATTCTGAGTAAGATAGATCAGGCTCTAGCTCGACACCTTCAACTTCCACGACATGTTCTGGTACTCTGAGACACTTCTTGAGTTGGGAGACATGGAAAACATTGTGGACAGCGGAGAGATGATCGGGCAACTTCAGCTTGTAAGCTACCTTGCCACAACATTCCAAAATCTCAAACGCACCAATGTAGCGGGGTGCTAACTTTCCTTTGACTCCAAAACGAGTGACTCCTTTGGTTGGTGAGACCTTGAGATATACATAATCTCCAACTTGAAACTTCAGAGGTCGACGTCTCTTGTCAGCGTAGCTCTTCTGTCGAGATTGGGCAATCTTCATATTCTCCTATATCTGCTTGACATTCTCTTCCATATCTTTGACCAGGTCAACTCCAAAGAACTCTCTTTCTCCAGGCTCAGACCAACTGAGAGGTGTACGACAACGACGACCGTACAGTGCTTCAAAGGGTGCCATTTTGATGCTCTCTTGGTAACTGTTATTATAAGAGAACTCTGCCAAAGGCAAACAGTCATCCCAAGTATCTGCGAAGGTAAGAACACAGGCTCTCAACATGTCCTCCAGCACTTGGTTGACTCGCTCAGTTTGTCCATCAGTTTGCGGATGATATGCCGTACTATGCAAGAGCTTGGTTCCAAGTGAGGTATGGAACGCTTTCCAAAACTTAGCGACAAACTGGGTACCACGGTCAGAGACAATGCTCTTGGGTATGCCATGAAGTTTCACTATGTTGTTCTTGTACAAAGTGGCATACATGGGGACGGTGTAACTGGTCTTGACCGGCAGAAAGTGAGCTTGCTTAGTGAGTCGGTCCACGATTACCCAAATGGAATCAAAACCTTTCTGGGTCTTGGGTAGTCCATTGACAAAATCCATACTAATGTCGTCCCATTTCCAAGCGGGTACTGACAAAGGTTGCAATTCTCCTCCAGGCTTCATGTGTACTGCCTTGACTCTTTGGCAGGTATCACACTGAGCGACATACCGGGCAATCTCAATCTTCATTTTAGTCCACCAGAATCTCTGCTTTAAGTCTTGGTACATCTTGTTGCTGCCGGGGTGAATAGAGAATCTGGTCAAGTGTGCTTCATCAAGGATTAACTGTCTCAATTCAGGCACCTTGGGAACTACTAGACGGTTCTTGAACCAAACAACTCCTACATCATCGATCCTGAAACAATCAGCCTTTCCAGTCCGGACCTTTTCGATGATGTGCTTGATTCCAGGGTTATCCTTTTGAGCAGCAATGACTTGATCCTTGATAGATGTTTCTATGCTGACATTGTTCAAGCTTCCTTGCGGGATCATTTCGATACCTATCCTTTCAAGTTCATGGCACAAGGAAAGATCATAGGGCTTCGTCGTCAGACAGTTGCAGTATGACTTGCGACTGAGGGCATCGGCAACTACATTTGCCTTACCAGGATGGTAATGTACTTCGAGATCATAATCTTTAATCAGCTCAAGCCATCTTCTCTGCCTCATATTCAATTCTTCTTGAGTGAAAATATACTTTAGGCTCTTGTGATCTGTATACATATTGCAGGTGCTGCCCAACAGATAGTGACGCCAAATCTTCAAGGCATGCACGACTGCTGCTAGCTCAAGATCATGGGTGGGGTAGTTTTCCTCATGTCGCTTAAGCTGTCGTGAGGCATAAGCGATTACTCGTCCTTCTTGCATCAAAACACAGCCCAAACCAGTACCAGATGCATCACAGTATACATCGAAGGGCTTCTCGATATCTGGTTGAGCTAGGACTGGTGATGTAGTTAGCAGTTTCTTCAAGGCTTGAAAGGCTTGCTCACAGGCTGGTGACCAAACGAAATCTACAGAATTCTTCAACAACTCTGTGATAGGCTTGGCGACTCTGGAGAAATCTGGGATGAAACGACGATAGTATCCAGCCATTCCCATGAAGCTGCGAACTTCGCGGACAGTGGTAGGTGGCTTCCAATCCAAGATATCTGCCACTTTTTCAGGGTCAACTGACACACCTTCAGCGGACAGGACATGACCAAGGAATTGAATTCGATCTAGCCAGAATTCACATTTACTGAACTTGGCATACAGCTGGTGATCTCTGAGACGAGAGAGAACGATTCGAAGATGCTTGGCGTGATCTTCAGGAGTTCTTGAATAGACAAGGATGTCGTCAATGAACACGACTACAAATTTATCGAGCTCTGGCATGAACACAGAGTTCATGAGATACATGAAATGAGCGGGGGCATTGGTCAAGCCAAAGGACATGACCAAGTACTCATATAGGCCGTATCTGGTGGTGAAAGCTGTTTTAGGAATGTCTTCTGGACGGATTTTTATTTGGTGATAGCCAGATCTGAGATCAATTTTGGAGAACACTCTGGCTCCAGATAACTGGTCAAAAAGAAGGTCAATGCGAGGCAAGGGATATTTATTCTTGATGGTGACCTCATTGAGCGGGCGATAGTCAACGCACAGACGAAGACTTTTGTCCTTCTTTTTCACAAAGATAGCAGGACAGCCCCAAGGAGATGAACTTGGACGAATGAGACCCTTGTCCAAGAGCTCTTGCAATTGGATCTTCAGCTCTGCCAACTCTCTGGGAGGCATTCGATAAGCTCTACGGGATATAGGAGCAGTCCCGGGCTTTAGCTCTATGGCAAACTCAACATCACGGTCGGGAGGCAGACCGGGTAGATCTTCTGGGAAGACATCAGGGAACTCACAGACCACGGGAATATCCCTGACTTCCGGAACACAGGCGGCATTCAACTGGGTGGTTGCTGGTTTTTGAGGCATAGGAAGTTGGAGAAGGAGTTTGGAGGTACTGTTAGGAATATCCACTCTCACAACTCTATTTAAGATGTCCATCAAGACTTTATACTGACACATCCAATTCATGCCTAAGATGACATCTATCTCTTGATCGCGCAGTACTATCATGGTGGTAGGAAAGACATGTTCCCCAAACATTACTGGTAGACTGCGGACCACTTCCTTAGTATTTATCCGCCCTCCAGGCGAAAGTATACAGAAACTTTCTTTTAACTCCCCCATGGGTAACTCATGCTTGATGACAAAAGTGCGACTGATGAAGGAATGCGATGCACCAGAATCGAACAAGACGACTGCAGGATGATTGGCAACAGGGAACCTACCGAGCATGACGGGCTCTCCTTCTGGGATGTTACTGACGGTGGTGAAGTAGACTTGCCCGTGCTTCTTGACAAACTTGCCCTTCTGGACGTGCTGCTGCGGTGCACGGTGCTGCTGCTGTGATCCTCCAGGGCCTTTTTGTGCATGTTGGGCATTCTTCTTGGGCTTTGGGCACTCGCGAGCCCAGTGACCAACTTGGCCACAGTTGTAGCATGGATGGTTGTAAGCTGTTTGCGGGGTGGTGACACGAACACCTGGGGCGTTCGGCTGAGTGGCACTTTGCTGGTTGGCGTTATGAGTGGTGGCCGCGGTACGAACGACCACTTGCTGATGGGGGTATGGGGCACGGTTTTGGTGGTGGCTGGGGTGATAGAGGATTCTTGGGCGCTTATGGTTGCTGGAGAAGCTGCTAGACCCAGCCTTCTTCTTCTTCTTCTCCTCTTGGTACTGACGGTTACTTTCCTCGAAAGCGACAGCACGGTCAACGACATCATGATAAGACCCGTTGAGGTTGTTGGATAGACCTCTGCGAATCTTAGGGTGCAGACCCCTGAGAAAACAATCTCTCTTCTTCTCATCCGTGTTGACATAGTCAGAGGCATACTGGCTCAGGTGGTTGAACTGTCCCACATACTGCATCACTGTGGATTCCTTCTGCTGCAGAGCTAGGAACTGATCAAGCTTCATCTTCATCAGACCTGATGGGATGTGGTGTGCACGGAAAGCGGTGCGAAATTCTTCCCAGGTCAACTCATGACCTTCAGGTTGGGCAGCCAAGAGGTTGGCATACCAAGCACTTGCTGGACCACGAAGCTGCTGAGAAGCAAACCGGGGCTTCTGGATTTCAGTGCATCGGATGGGACCAAACTTCTGCTCCATGGTGCGGAGCCAATCATCAGCTTCGAGGGGTTCATCGGCTCTGGTGAAAACCGGTGGACGGGTTTCAGTGAACTCCACATAGGTGGTCTCTTGGTTGTGACGACCACGGTGACCAACATTCTGCTGTCCTTGGTTCTGAGCCATTAGGTTGGCAGCGGCGGCCAAGGCTGCAATGGCGTCTGCCAGGGTAGCAGGAACTGGTGGAGGGTTTGGAAGGTTGGCACCTCCGGAACTTCCGGCTCCAGTGCGGGTGTTCACAGGCATCTGTTAAGAATTTGGAACTTAGCATCCAAAGATTGCTTCTGAACGAAACTAACTGATAAGATTCATTGATGCAAGGGTAGATAACTGATACAGAGGTTTGATAGATAACCACCAACTGACAAAGGAAAGGTACAAGACACGATACAGACTCGACTAGACAGAAGACCAACTAACGTCCCAAACCTAGACTAAGGCTTTAGGTGAGCAGATGGTACAGACACAAAGAATCTAGTCGTCATCGATGATGATCATCTCTTCATCGCCATCTTCATCTTCGATGATGAGTTCAGGCTCTTCCTCCACATCTTCATCTTCAACGTGAACATCTTCAGCAGGTTCCACTTCTACATTCTGGACTGGCTCATGTTCTACTTCGGGTTCCTCCACGACTCCATCTTCTGGATCCTCAGCAACAGGTGGAGCCACGGGGTGAAGTTGGTTGTACAGCTGATGTACCTCCTCATGAAGTATATCATTGTACTGCTCAATCTGGGCAGTGTACTGCTGCAGTCCATGGAACTGGGCTCTGGTGACGTCCTCGCGGGTCCAAGCATCGTTGCGCTGCTCGATAGCGCGAACCGTGTTCCGATTGGCCTGCTCCAGGGAAGCTCGTGCCTCATAAAACTCCATGCGGGAAAGATAGAAGTCATGCTCCATGTTTTCCATCTCAGCCTTTAGATTCTTGATCTCCTCCTTCAGCTGCTTGCGGTTGCGGCGGGGAAAGCGACGTCCGTTGGAGGATTCTCCAGTCTCTTCTCCGGTGCGTGGCGCCAGCTGGTGACGCGGCACACCATGCGGTCCAGTCGACTTGCGAGCAGTCCGCTTGAGAATGACCATATCTGGACAAGAGGTTATAGGTGAGAAAGGCTAGCAAGAAAAAGGTAAAGGCATACTAACCCAACTGACTTAGAGAGGAAGTTATTATCTTAAGTGATTATGACATGATGCATGATTCGTTCCTACGGAACAAGGCTATGCAACTACTAAGGTAAAGTACATAGGGCTTATACAAGTTGTCTTGCTACTAGTTGCCAAAGACAAGATGAGATGAGAGAAGCAATTTGGACTCAAAATAGTCAAGTTTAGTTTTTGGACTTAGAAACCTTTTGAAATTTTCGCAAAAAGATTGCAACGTCGTAGTGAGATGCTCCGATACCACTCTGTGACGTAACGGCCCTAATCCCATGGCCCACTGATCACTATCAACCACTGACAGTCGATCCGTACAGCCAAGAGATTAAGACCGGGTTCGCCACTGGGCTACATCAGTGCCCGATGTCCGCAGGATCATCTCACAATTCGGTTACAATCTCTTGAACATTTTGACAAATAACATCGGAGTAAATAGCGGAAGACTTAAATAACAATAGTTTTACAAACCAGTGTTCAACATAGACTTAAAGTAAAGTTATTACAGACCATAGTTCGAATAGATAGAGTTGGCAGGGTAGCACATGACAACAACTAAAAGATAAAGATACATCACCCAGCCCGAGGGTGAATAATCACTCATCGGCCTCATCGGCCTCTTCCTGAACAACAGTCACACAGCAGGGTCCAAGGCATACTGAGGGATCTGCCATACCTGCAACATGGGTAAAAGAACCCTGAGTACAAAGGTACTCAACAAGACTTACCCGACTAAAGAAAAGGGAGAAGACTCAGGAATGCAGGCTTAGGGTAGTCAAGGTAAGGCTTAAGCAAGTTCAAGTCTTTTGCAGAAAAGCATTTTTGGTAAACCTTATTTTAATTTTGAAAGATTCGGTATTCCTTGTTTCATCATAATCCTTGATTCATTTTACTTTCCAAACAGACCTAGTTGAGAACCACTCCCTGTTGACAGTCAGTGACTAAGTCTCCATAACCGAGGAGCAGCGTTAATCCGGATAAATAATACTCAGCTGAGGGTCCCTATCCACACTGCATATGTAGCACCCAAGCTTGCATATGCCAACTCGTCTACCACGATTCCTCCAAGATTGGGCCCGGTCCTACGCCACCCGGAAGTACAGTACACCACTCCAATCCGGGACTTTAACCCACGTGGGTACATGCTACTTCCGCCATCTCTCCATTCCCAGTGCGCGGTTGTCGGTCCAATAAAGGATTCCTCGGAGCCGAAGCTTTCCGTAGTATGTGAATAGTTGCAAGTCTTAGTCAATCAGGCCCCCATACAGGTGGTCCCTAAATTTTCCAGCCAGCGACAAGCACCTCGGGACTCTAACCAAAGAGTACAGGTCCTGTCAGTTTTTTTAACCCTGTCCCGGTCGGTGTCAACTGTTGAGTCCCGGACTACAACATGACGGCACCGTACGCAAGGACAACCTTTCCTTCCCATTGACTAAGTACGGATCAGATACTTAGCCAATAGTGGGAGTAAACCAGAAATTCCCATAATTATTCTTAAAGTGATCACACTTTTGAAATTGGCATTTTTATTGCAAATCTATCATATAGCATTGCTAAGCATTTGCAAATAGTTTTTGAAAAGCAGGTATCGGGTGTATCATTGGTCAAGGTAGATAATGCATCAGATAGGATTTCACTCAACTCCTATCAACCTAATGCAATAATTTAATTCAAAACATTTAAAGAAAACATTTATAAAAGCAAGGTAGGGTTAAATGCACCGGGGCTTGCCTTGGATGGCAAAAAGAGTAGACTCGGGGTAGGTATAAGCGTCGGAGCTCGGGGTTGCCTCGGGGACAGATCCTTCGACGGCTACCTCGACTTCAGGGCCTTCTTCGTCAACTATACGGATGCAATGATGAATGCTCATGAGAATGATGATATGGACTTAGGGTGCAAGACAATACCACTGATTCAAGATTACTCTTAGGCAAGGCATAATCGAAATCTAGGTTGAGCATAAAAGTTAACCATTTCTTCCTTAAGCAAAATTGATTAAACTAGACTTTATCATAACTATCCTAAGCATCAACCAAACATAGCATCACAAACATCATAGACCAAAGGGTAGGGGTCTATGAACATCAAGCAATCCCAAAAGTCACATCACAGGGCATTCAACGCTAACCCTAATCACCTTTTCTATTTTTCTTAATTATTTAAAAAGGTCATTTTATGAAGGTGCTCCAAAAATTACCAAATTAATCACATAAGTTCATTAGAGTACAAGTATATGGCAAAACAAATTTCATAATTTTTGGAGGTCATTAAGGTGCTCAATTAAATCTAGACATTTAATTAACAAAAGGCACTATTCCTTAATTAAAATAAAGCTCAAAAATCAACTTGTTCCAAATGCCTTCAAAATTTCACCAGAGACTTGTCATGGCATAACTAGCTTACAAAAAGTGATCTCATAAATTTTGGAGTTATAAATCATTTTCTAAAAATCCAAAACCATCATTTATTAATTAAAAGGGAGATTTTTCATTTTCAAATCTTTGCAGGAAAGTCAAGTTTTATATTTTTATAAAATACTTCAGAGCATAAAGAGTCTACCACAAAAATTTCAGAATTTATGGAGGTCTACAAAAAATCACACAAAAAGATGAAATCTGAACACTATTCATATGTATGAAGAAAATAGAAAACGGCACTGTTCTTCTCCTCCGTTCGCCGGCGACCACCGACGACGGCGGCGCTGCTACGCCGGCCACGACGAGGCGTCTCAGGCGAAACCGAGGAGATGGGAGGCTTCAGGAGCTCACCGTGAGTCGATTCAGCGGCTCGGCGAGGGAAGGGGATGAACGGAGGGAGGTGGTCGACGGTGGCCGGCGGAAGCTTTACGGCGGCGATCGTCGTCCCGATGATCCTGCGCGACACAAGTGACCGCAAGGGGTCAGTCAGAGGCGCAAAGGAGCAAGGAAGGTGATGCGGGGGTCGGAGGGAGATGATCAAGGCCGGAGAGGGAGTATTTCACGATCCCGACCTCGACGGGATTCTTGCCGGAGATGGGAACGGCGAGTTACGCCGGGCAACCAGGGACGGTAGAGACCAAATTGAGGAGTGGGGAAGCTGCACGGGCTCAAGGCGGAGCTGTTGAGCTAGTTGGTAGAGCGGCGGGAGGTCTGGAGTGGGCTGGCCACGGTGGCGGAGGTGAGTGAGGAGCTCCGGCCACCGGCGGGCTTCTTATAGCCGCGGCCAGGGGCCGCTAGAGGGCGCGCGGGGGTGTGGATGAGGTTCGCAGAGACGTGCGCACTCGATTGCGAGGCCGAGGGTCAGCGGTTTGGCACGCAGGACCCGGGCGTTGTGTTCGCCGGCGACGAACACGCGGCGACGGCGCGCAGGGCTCTGTAGGGGACGTGAGCGCGGGTCAGCGCTCGCGTGCGGGCGCGGAGGGGACAAGGGGACAGCGGCGGCAGGTTGGAGGCGCGTGGGGAGCAGCCAGGCGCGCGGCGCACGCGGCGCCGGCGAGGCGGCCATGGCCGGGCCCCCCCCCCCCTACCGGAGAAGATGAGCAGTAGACTAGGCTAGGGTTTGACCTTTGAGCAGTTTCTGAAATTTGCAAATTGCTCCCAAAATTTGAACTGGGCAACAAAAACTCAAAACATCAAAGTTGTTCAGAAAAAAGAGATCTACAACTTTGTCAATATGAACATTTTCAAATTCCAAATAGTTTTTGAACAACATTTGAAAACAGTAAAGGGGACACTTTTTCAAACTTGGTTCAAATCAAAATTACTCTGGATTGCAAACTGAAACTTGAAAATCTGTAAACATGAAAGTTGTTCCTTTTATCAAAACCTACAACTTTGCTATTATACACTTTTCCAGAAACTCATTAGTTTTTGAACTAATTTTGAAAACTGAAAAGGGGACAAAAACTAGAGTTTGATTGAATTTGAAATAACTCAAAACTTTGTACTGCAACTTGAAAATTTGTAAATACCAAAGTTGTTTCTCTTTGATAGATCTACAACTTTGCTTTTTGGACCAACCCCAAATTTTGAATAATTTTTGAATT
The DNA here is from genome assembly GCA_009763385.1 of Coix lacryma-jobi var. lacryma-jobi. NCBI lineage: Eukaryota > Viridiplantae > Streptophyta > Magnoliopsida > Poales > Poaceae > Coix > Coix lacryma-jobi. The sequence goes on along the minus strand of CM019827.1, from coordinate 125,849,971 downwards.
ACAAAAAGAGGGATAAAATCCAGGATTTGGAAATCAGGGTTTTTGCAAAGAGATTTGAAATCAAATTCTGATTTTTGAACTTTGACCAACACAACAACACTTCAAGACACCAAAGGAACAAGAATTACACAAAGTTAATCACAGAGATGAAATTACCATTTTGCCCTAGTAGAGAGAAGTGGGCTAATTAGGGTTTTTGCAATAGAGGTAATTCACATAAAATGATACACTTAGCAAGATCATGATCAAGATGCTTAATGATGATAATGATGATATGTCAAGTTAATTACATGCTAAACACCAGAGGTGTTACAGCTATAAATAAGAGAGGCACTCCTCCTCTCTCCCTATCCTTGCAGTCATTTGTTCCTGAGCTCTCTCTCTCTAGCCCTCACTTAGGTTCTAATCATACCTCGCTGCAAGTGATCCGCAGAGACGGGAATCATACCTCTGTGTATTTGGATCTTTTGAGGAAACGAGACCGTATTCTCGTTGTCTCTGTTGACTCTTGCTAACGTCGTCACTAGGAGTAGACTATGAATCTATCCCCGGCAACGGCGCCAGAAAGGTTTGTTGGTACTTCTTAATGTAAGAAGTATAACTAACTATTCGTATGACTATTGGTAGGTTCCGCAAGCGCACAGAATAAGTCTATTGTAGCACTTCACCCGGGAGTAACCGAGTATCGTATTTATTTCCACAGGGAAGCTACTATGGCAGAACTAACACTAAGACTGCTATGAACAACTAGTGATTCTAGCAGGGTTGATCGAGATGTATGAAAGGGGGGTTGGTTTCTACTACTACTAAAAAGAAAAGAAAGACTAAACTACTACTAACCTAAATCGGCGGGGTCTGGCCGATGAACAGATTAATGTTTTCCTACACACTAACGATCACAACTAACTTAGCAATAAAGGTTTTATCTAGTTCTTCGAACTGTACACACCCTCTGGACTATTTACCTCTGACGTGCACAACGAGGTTTATGATTTTACTGACCCAACTACGTGGTGGAATTCAAGGCTCCCAGGGTTGTCACCACCTGTTTGCTACCACAGCTATCCGGGGGGCTAGCCACAAACTAAGGTATAACTAGTCTAAGCACCGCGCTTACACTAACATATACTACTCTAATCTTGCGTCCAAAACTAGAGCACTGATTACTCAGCGAAGAACCCAAACTAGATATAGACTAAACACTAAGCTATCTATGATCGAAAGCACTCAACAAGAACAATAAGTAAAGAACTTAAAGTAAATGCTGAAAGTAGAAGAACACTAAGATAAATGAAGGAAGAATTGGAATTATACCAGAGACTTGAAAGATCCTCTATTACAACTCCAGCTCTTCTCTTCTTCTACACTCTCGCTCTCACTCTAAGTCTCTCAACTAGAGTGTTCCTTCACTAGAGCTTCACTTACAAGAGAGTGGGACTAATGAGGTGAGGTCTGAGTACAAATGAGCTAGGGGGGTCCTATTTATAGCCTAGGGACCTAGGGATAGGTCAGGAGGGTGAGAGTGCTGGCGGGCGCCAGCCCTAGGTGGCGGGCGCCAACCCCCTGGCCCTTGGATCCACCGCCTCTTCATCAACGGCATCCAGGAGGTCCTCCAAGTCGGTTAGGGTTCGGTTAGGGTTGTCCAATAACCGTCACATGGGCAATTAGGCCTTGATCCATGTGACATTGCTTCTTAGCCCTTGGATGAACCGACTTAGGTGAGCAACGGCTGCAAATGAGCGTGGGGTGCTTCCCCTGGATCGGTGACGTGGCAGGGGGGAGTTTGGGCTTCTCCCCCCTGGCGGCCGCCAGCTAGGGGTGCCGGGCGCCACCCGTCCTTGGCCCAGAGTGAGCCCAGGCACGTGGGCTTGCTCCCTGTTGGGTCCATTTGGTCATTTTGCTCAAAACCCTGCAATTTTTTACATTCAAATAAAACTCAAGGACAAGTGGAAATCGTTAGTTTATAAAAGGTTTTTGGTTGATTTTAGGCTCTTGTGTTGTGTTATATGACCTTGTTGATGCTAAGAATATGACACTTAGTGAGCGTCAACAAGCTCTCCCAAGCTTACCTCTTGCTCGTCCTCGAGCAAGCATGGACATCAAATAAATTTTGGAAACTCGGTGTTTTTGTTGTGTATGCCCATATTATTTTCATCACCATGGAATTGGTAGCCTTCCATGCACTCAAGATTAGAACAAAAGACCAGCAAGAAAGAAGGTTTGTCCTTCCCTTGCCTATTTTGCTGATCAAGACATGTGGAGTTTTTGCAAGTTTTGTTCAAGAGAAAGCATGCTTAGTAACTTCTGTGGCTCACTCAATTACTCATATTTGTATGTGGAAATGGAAGAGTTATCCTCTCACTAAGGCTTTATGTGGGGTTTAATGGGTAGGATAAAAGTGAGCATGCAATGCTAGCATAATTTTGCCAGGTTAGACAATTGGAGCAAAGGAGCAACAAGTCATAGGTTCAGACCAGGAATGTGCAAGTGTGTGGTATTTATTGTGGCTACTACTTTCATGGCACTTCTCCTTTCTATCTCATTTGTGGGATCATGGCTATGAATGAGAGCATTTGCTCTTTCGGATATTCCCTTCTTTCTAGAGCTCTTGCTCTTTTGAGTATTCTTTTCTTTCTAGAGCACTTGCTCTCTCTTTTTTTTAATGATTATAGCCATGTGCCTGAGATTTCATTATGGAGCATGATATTTTGCCATGAAGTACGTATTCTCAGTGTAAGAATAGCACTATATAGGTGGGTGCAAGTGAATTCCTTGGTCTTAAAGATATGATAAGTTTCTCTACCATGACTATCAACAAAAGTCTAACTAGGCTCAACACTAACATGCAGCAGGTGGAAGCTCCTACTCTAGAGTAAAAAGTTATTTGGCTTTGGTAGGACTTTCTTCGCCACAGAAGTACTTAGAGCAAGTTTTTAAATTTTTCAAAATAATTACTCCACAAACTTGACTTGCTCAAGTCAAAGTAGAAACTTACTTCCCCTTTACTTAGTCTAATGCTCATGTCTCAAGTTTAGTTCTAGCATACGTTTTCCCATGATAACTCTAATGCATGGCATACATTTTTATTAGAAAGACTTATGATGAGAGCGTTTCATTTATTGCTACTAATAATTTTTTTAGCTGCAATTTAACTAAGATAAAACTCAAATTTAAATTACTGAAATAGAAAAAATAAAACTAACAAAAATAAAAACAGTAGTGATACTTACCTCGATGACGGGGGTCCTCCCCCAAGCTGGCTTTTGGCGTGGTTGGGTCACATCCATCCTTGACGACGGTACATGTCCTCCCAGTTCTGCTGGTTCTGCTGCAGGAGAGAAGAAATATTACCCAGTTCTCCACCAGTTTCCTGGCGGAATTCCTGGAAATCTTGGTTCAGGTTGTTCAAGTCCTGGCGGAGGTCAGCAGAATCCATGGTGAGTCCACTCATTTGGTGCTGGAGATATCCCATGTCGCGCATCCACTCGTCCTGATGAAAGGACGAATGGCGAGCGGCCTGTGGAGAGATTCCCCTATGGACGAACTCATCACCACGGCCAGTGTACCGGGTAGATCCTCCCAATGAATGGGTTGAACTCCCCAATTGGGATGAGTGAAAGGACGCCTCCTGGCCATATTCCCACCGCAGATGTTCCGGTTGTTGCCAATTTGACCCTCCTGTTTGGTGCGAGCCAGGGGGTGTCAAATGACCATAGTGTGCTACTCCTTCATAACGCCCTGCATGGAAAGGGTCAAACTCTTGTGCCGCTGCTGCGGCTCTTGCGGCCTCTTCTGCTGCACGGGTCTGCGCTCGTGTCCTCCTCCTGGGAACTTGCATGATATTTTCTCGGGCCAACCTGCGGTTTTGCTCTGCCTCGGTTTCCAGTGCCAAAAGAAATGTTGGTGCATTCACCAACCAAAGTGACATGTCAGGAAGAGCGATTTTATTCACATAATCTTGGTAGATCATGTGAATCTCACCGCTCTCCGGGTTCTCACGCAAGAGGTGTCCTTGCGAGAAGTGCTTCATGGTCAAAAGGTCTCGGTCACTAGGAATGTAGGAGTATATGGCGGTGTTCATGTAACACCCTTGGTGTTAAGCAGTAATTAAAATTCTAATTAATATGTTTAGTATGCATAATCATTTGGCATCATGGCATAAAAGCATTTCATGTTTTAAGCATAGTTGTGATGCTTTACATGCTTTATCATAAGTGTTGCATAAATCTTGTGTGATGCTTTCATAGGTAATGTATGATGTGGTTAGGTGTTGCATGAAATGACAAGTGTGAGTAAAAGCTTCAATAGCTCTTTTTATTCCCTTTTCTATAAGTCAAAAAGTATGGCAGATTTCAAAGTGATTTCAAAAGCAAAGTTGTAGCTCTTGTTGAGAGGTACAACTTTGGTATTTAAAGTTTTCAAAGTTTCTGTACAAAAGTTTGAATAAATTTGAAATCTTTTAAACCCTAAATTTTACCCCAAAACTAGATTTCAAAAAATAAAAAGAATTAGACTTTGGTCGTTTAGTCAAAGTTGTAGAGAGGATTAAAAGCAACAACTTTTATTAAGATAGATTTTAATGTTATTAAAGAAAATCTGAAGTAATTGGGAAAACATGTTTGATTTGGTTTCAAATTGAAAGTTAATTTCCAAAATCAGTTTTATCCCCTTTTGTGTAGTTTCAAAATTAAGCACAATTTGGATATCTGACCAAAAACAAAGTTGTAGATAATTTTATAAGGAACAACTTTTATATTGGTAAAATTTGAAGTTGTTCAGAAAATTCAAAAGTAATTTTGAAATTCAGTTTGGTCCAAATTTGAATTTTAACTCCATTTCAAAATCCAGGCAGAATTTGACTTTGGTTCTTTAAGCAAGTTTGTAGAACACAAAATTTGGAGCAACTTCTGTTTTAGGAGTTTTTGTTGTGCGGTAAAAAAATCGGGAGTATTTTAAAAGGGGGTAAATCGGCTCCTGTAGCTACAGGAGGGGGGTTGCATCTGCCGGAGCAGAGCATGGCCGCCGCGTCGCCGCCACCGTGGCCTGGCCGCCTCCGCGCCGCTCCGCGTGTCCGGCCACGCAGCTAGCTTCCTGCCTGCTTCACCTAGCGCGCTTGCAAGTTCTGATAAGCCTCTGGTCCTTCTTCTGCCAGAAATCGCCACCGCAGTGTCTTCTTCCTCTGTTTTCTTGGTTAAGCTCCGGCGAGCTCGATCGCCGCCGTCGCTGCGTCTCGGTCTCTCCATCTTCCAAATAGCTCCGCCTGAATCCCTTGCTTCTCCTGAGCTAGCTAACCCGAGCCCTAGATCTTGCAACCGCCGTCACCACGGTCTTCTTCCTCGCTGCCGACAGGGAGCCACCGCGGGCACCTTGGTCGTGGCCACGGCAAGCCAGAGCTCCTCCGGTCAAACCGACTAGTGATTTATCTTCGTGCTATGTTGTGGGTCATGATCGGCTCGCTCTTGAGGCCTCTACCGCCCTGTCTTGTCCAGTCCGCGAGGTTTGCCATTAGCGCAAGCTCTGTCCATGTCGCCGCCATGGCCAACCTTGCTCCAGTCCTCTTCCTGCCAATCTAGTGCACGCATCGTGATCGAGATGAATCCCTAGGCGTGTTGCGCACCTTAACTTGGTCTCTACCGTGTCATCTCGGCCGGTCCGCATGGTCTGCCACCGATGCAAGCGCCGCCATGGCCGCCACCATGGGCCGCACTAGTCGGAGTCGTTTTCTTATGAGTTAGCGTGCGCATCGGAGTTGAGGAGTGAGCTGTAGTGTGGTGCTACCTCGGTTTTGGTCGCTACCGAGCCCTGGTGGCCGGAACGTCCCGGCGCCGCCGTGCTCGGCCTGGTCGAGCCGCCATGGTCGCGGTGGGCTTGCTTCTGTGTGCGTGCTAGGCTAGGAGAGAGTGGGAATCGGTGCGCAGAGTCAAGGGAGGGAGTTTAGTGCCCTTGTCGTCGCCGGCGAGCTCGCTGGTGGCGCGAGCAGCGGCCGGTCAATGTGGCCGGGGCGCGGTCTTGGCTCGGTCATGGCCAGTCACGGCGTGGGAGTGAAGGAGAAGAGAGGTCTGACGCCTAGGGCCCCGCCGTCAGCGGCTGTGGGCCGAAGATGGGCTAGGTCTAATAGGGTTTCGAAGAGTTTTTCTTTTCTGAAATAAGGGAATAGTGTTAGGTTTTTGTCTTTTTGATATGTTTTTGTAGGACGCTCCAAAATTTGTGAAACTTTTTGAGTAGCTTTGTCAAGCTGTCTAGTATTTATGAAAAATATGAAATTTGAGTTTTGATCAAATTTTGAAAGTGATTTAAATAGGCCTTTTAATTAATAAATGATTTTGATGATTTTTGTAGGCTTATTTAAATGTCCAAAAATCTTGAAACTATTTTTTTCACTGTTTTGGGCTGAAAATGTATCTTCACAAAAATTTTGAGCTCTGTTCGAGAAAATAAATTTTATTCTTATTTCTATGCTTTATTTAATCATTTAAATGTTTATAGTTTGATTTAATTCTGCAGGTTTATGTGTTTGTTCAAAAATTGTGATATTTATTTTGCCACTGTTATTTTATGTAATGAATCATCTCAAAAAGAGTTTTATTTGACAAGTTTCAATTTAACCCTTTTTCTTATGCTTTGTTAATAAAGAAATGATTAAAAGAGTTTTATTTAAATAATTAGGTAACTTATTGTTCATAAGAAGGTATGGTTAATCTTTGTATCTTCAGTAATCTTTTGTTTAATGGTTATGTTTGTTGTTTTTAGTCAATCATGTTTAGTCATGTTATAGATCAAGTTATGCCTTTAAGTTCTTATGCATATGTTGGTATAGTTTCTGAACCAGTCCTCGTTAATGGACTGTTTTCATGATTAATTTTATGTTTTTTGTAAATGAGTTGTATACAAAAGTTGTAGTTAACTTCTGTCTCTAGCTTGTCCTAAAATTTCATGATTTTAGACCTGCTAGATTAGGAGTTGTAGTTTTTATAAGTCAGCAGGACAGATCTGTCCTCCCTTCTGGACAGACCTGAGAGATGAAGCTGTTCGAGCCTTTTAAGTTGTAAATCACCTGTTGGAGATAATAGGAAAGTTTTAGAGTTTGTCATAAGCTTTCTAGATTGTCAAGGATCATCCTTTTTGGTGACCCGGAGCTCCAGTTATAGCTGTTTGAAGTTGGTTGATCAAATCTGTCCTAACCCTGGACAGAGATGTTTGTCCCAACTGTTTCACCTAGTTGCCTATAGAACCAACCATAAGTGATAATAACAAGTTTGTGGACAATTTGATAAGCTTTTCAAATTATCTAGGATCACCCCTTTTGGATCTTGGTAGCTCAGGTTATGGCTTGATTAGTATAGGTGGTGTAATCTGTCCAAAATGTTGGACAGCTTTTGTGTGTTGTTTAACTTAGTTAGATATGTCTAGCCATCCTTAGGTAAGAAGTATGTGAGTCTTGGGTGACTTTGGGTTATTGTTTGAAGACAATGGGACACCCCTCATCTTGTGATCCTATGGCTTGAGTGATGTTTTAATGAACCTTAGCCATCCTTAGTTATCTTCCTAAAGGTGCTTGGTGGAAGTTGTATGTGTAGCTAGAAACTCTAGTTGGTAAGTTGCAAGTTGGTTTTGTTGGTTTGCAACTTTACCGTGAAGGAAAGTTGTACTCGACTTTCCTTAGCTTGTTTAACTTCTTTTATGCATTTTAAATTATCCTGCACCTTAGCATGCATCACATGGTATCATGCTAAAGCATACATCATTTATCTACGTGTAGTATTCGAGAGTGAGAAGTTGGGTTGCTCCAGCTCCGGATCGAGAAGGTCCAGTTGATCGAGACTCGGAAGAGGAGCCTTGGAGGACAAGCTTCCGAGGGTGCGCTTCCACTTCAAGATGAAGGAACTAACCTCTGTGGATCCTTCTTGGATTCTAGTCTTCCCTGCAACAAAGGCAAGCCCCGGTTCATTTAACCATTTCCTTGGATTTACAATTACACTTACTTTTGATAACCTGATGCATTAGATGTTTATCAAATAAATGCTTTAAACCTGTTGATGCATGATCAACCTTGATATCGATATATCATTCCTTGATACCTGCTTTATGCAAATGATAGAAATACTTAGCCTTGCTTTATGAAGCTTTTGATAAGTGTTTTCGATACTTATCGTTTTGGAATGATAAAAAGAAAGAATTATGGTTAAGACCAGACGGGCACATGCATCGAACCTTGGGTCGGTGTAGGATGACCCGGATGGGTCGGATTAGGGTTAACCGTTGTTGGCCTGCTAGATTGAGAAACTGTGAAGTACCGATCATATGCTACGGTAAGCCCTGCCTTGGTGGTTCTTAGATGAGAACGACTACTCGCGCACTGGGAGTGGAGAGATGGCGGGAGTACTAGCTACCCTAGTGGGTTAAAGTCCCGGATTGGAGGTGTACAAGTACTCTCGGGTGGCGCGGACCCGGTCTTGTTTGGAGGATCCGAGGTTGGGGTTGATATATGTGTGATCGAGGGTCTACATATATCGTATGATCTTGGAAAACTCCCAGATCTGGTTTAATCGGTTCGAATCGTCGTGCTCCTCGATTAAGGAGACTCAATCTTTCGACCCACAGCGTAGCATAACATGGAACTTGGTTAAGGAAGAATAATGATGATCTTTCACTAGTATTCACTTTCAGTTCTTACCAAGTACTTAAATGATTAAGTAAAATATGGATCTAGGATTACTTTAGTAAGCTTTTATGCAAATGAAAAGTACTGTTGAGCCTACCCAGACCAGCATACCGGTTCTTTTTCCTTTCTTGTTGGGTAAGTCTTGCTGAGTACCGACAGTACTCAGGGTTTGTTAATTCCCTGTTGCAGGTTTCTTAACAGGTGATGTTGATCATGATCATGTCAGTGGGCTTGATATGATCTGGTTGTTCTTCTTCTCCAACTTAGGTGCTCCACCTAAGTGTGGTTCTGTAATAGTATTCTGCTTCCGCAATACCGGTTATATTTAGGTAAAAAGTAACTTATTCATGATTTTGTAAAGTCTATCTCTCTTACTTCCGCACTCCGACGTATTTTGTATCAACTGTTGTAATGTTGTAGTTTATTCCACCCGAAGACAAGACGATCCTATAACTCGTGGATGATTCGGGGTTCTCTCGGGGACACCCGACAGTTCTTTCCTGTGATGTGGTACAAGTGCACAGTCATTAGAGCTCGGGGAGACAATGACATGTGCATGTGGGCCACGTTGCCGGGGGGTTCTGCCACAGATTGGTATCGGAGCAGGATTGTCTTGGGGAAGGGGGAAATATATGCAACATTACTTTGGAAAAACTTCAAAATGATTTCTTAATTTAAAAGTTTTTGGAAGTAACAAGTTAAAATTGATCTTCCCTTAAATTTCTTTCTTTGCTGGAAGACTTCATGAAGACTTTATCAGTGACTTCAACAAGGGACATCGAGAAGTTTTCAACCTTTCTACTGAAGCTCAATGGACAGTCGGCCACTTCACCAAATTACGACAGAAGAGCTATTCAACACCTACACCAAGCCAAAGAAGCTAGTGTATAAAATATAGCCCTATACCTAACTAACAGGTGAAGCTAGGCAGAAAACTCCTGTCAGTGAGAGGTCGCATAGGATGAGCATATATCATTCATGCATAATGATAAAATGTGCTTCTTCTCTAAATTCTGAAAGCAACTATGATCCCCGATAGCTGATCGTCCCTAGATTTTGTTACCCTTACTACTTTTGTTCCATAAGTTCTGATCCTTGGGAACTTTTGGATATCTTTCATACACTCTACCACATAAAGTTAGAATCAGGGTAAATCTTTGGTTCTTCCTAGATGTGTGTCATGCCTTGAATTGGCACACACCATTTGCTTGATGTCGTGTAAACAACGAACAATGGTTGAGAGTTACTGAAATTGTGTTCTTTGAAAGGACCATGATTCGTGGACCAGATAAAAGCGTGGGAACCTAGAGTCACCTATGGACGACCACTATAGGGTGTTACTGCCGGATGCTCGCTGATATCTAGGCCTATAGTCGTGATTCTTTCTAGTCCACTATTGAAGTGCTTTCGTTTCTGAACGCCCGAAAGCGAGTTCAAAGCCACTTTCCTTGTAGTTATAACCAACCCTTGCTTTTGGTTATAATTTCCCTCTTTATGAGATGAGAGATATAGAAGTTGTGCTCTATTGTGGTACCATGATCAGTGACCATGGTGCCGCGTCGGAACCCGGAGAATCTTGTGTGCCGGATTGCACAAGTTTCCGTTGGGTGCGCGTAGGTATCGAGGTCTATAGTCATGATCCATTATAGCCCGCAACTAATGTACGCTCTCACTGGATTCTTGATACTCTTTCTTGCTCCACTTAAATGTCTTTTACCCTGTTCCTTGCAACCGTGTTTTGATCCCGGTTGTAATCCCCACCCAACCTCAGCTGCCTTGTGAACTCCATGTGGGTGAACAAGTGTGACACATTTCCTTTTCCATTACTCAACCTCAGCCTTTAAGCACTTCTTAAATCTCGGGACGAGATTTCTTTAAGGGGGAAAAAGCTATAACACCCTTGGTGTTAAGCAGTAATTAAAATTCTAATTAATATGTTTAGTATGCATAATCATTTGGCATCATGGCATAAAAGCATTTCATGTTTTAAGCATAGTTGTGATGCTTTACATGCTTTATCATAAGTGTTGCAAAAATCTTGTGTGATGCTTTCATTGGTAATGTATGATGTGGTTAGGTGTTGCATGAAATGACAAGTGTGAGTAAAAACTCTTGTTTTAATAGCTCTATTTATTCCCTTTTCTATAAGTCAAAAAGTATGGCAGATTTCAATGTGATTTCAAAAGCAAAGTTGTAGCTTTTGTTGAGAGGTACAACTTTGGTATTTAAAGTTTTCAAATTTCTGTACAAAAGTTTGAATAAATTTGAAATCTTTTAAACCCTAAATTTTACCCCAAAACTAGATTTCAAAAACTAAAAAGAATTAGACTTTGGTCCTTTAGTCAAAGTTGTAGAGAGGATTAAAAGCAACAACTTTTATTAAGATAGATTTTAAAGTTATTAAAGAAAATCTGAAGTAATTGGGAAAACAAGTTTGATTTGGTTTCAAATTGAAAGTTAATTTCCAAAATCAGTTTTATCCCCTTTTGTGTAGTTTCAAAATGAAGCACAATTTGGATATATGACCAAAAACAAAGTTGTAGATAATTTTATAAGGAACAACTTTTATATTGGTAAAATTTGAAGTTGTTCAGAAAATTCAAAAGTAATTTTGAAATTCAGTTTGGTCCAAATTTGAATTTGAACTCCATTTCAAAATCCAGGCAGAATTTGACTTTGGTTCTTTAAGCAAGTTTGTAGAACACAAAATTTGGAGCAACTTCTGTTTTAAGAGTTTTTGTTGTGTAGTACAAAAATCGGGAGTATTTTAAAAGGGGGTAAATCGGATCCTGTAGCTACAGGAGGGGGGTTACATCTGCCGGAGCAGAGCATGGCCGCCGCGTCGCCGCCACCGTGGCCTAGCCGCCTCCGCGCCGCTCCGCGTGTCCAGCCACGCAGCTAGCTTCCTGCCTGCTTCACCTAGCGCCCTGGCAAGCTCTGATAAGCCTCTGGTCCTTCTGCCAGAAATCGCCACCGCAGTGTCTTCTTCCTCTGTTTTCTTGGTTAAGCTCCGGCGATCTCGATCGCCGCCGTCGCTGCGTCTCGGTCCTCTCCATCTTCCAAATAGCTCCGCCTGAATCCCTTGCTTCTCCTGAGCTAGCTAACCTGAGCCCTAGAGCTTGCAACCGCCGTCGCCACGGTCTTCTTCCTCGCTGCCGACAGGGAGCCGCCGCGGGCACCTTGGTCGTGGCCACGGCAAGCCAGAGCTCCTCCGGTCAAACCGACTAGTGATTTAGCTTCGTGCTATGTTGTGGGTCATGATCGGCTCGCTCTTGAGGCCTCTACCGCCTTGTCTTGTCCAGTCCGCGAGGTTTGCCATTAGCGCAAGCTCTGTCCATGTCGCCGCCATGGCCAACCTTGCTCCAGTCCTCTTCCTGCCAATCTAGTGCACGCATCGTGATCGAGATGAATCCCTAGGCGTGTTGCGCACCTTAACTTGGTCTCTACCGTGTCATCTCGGTCGGTCTGCATGGTCTGCCACCGACGCAAGCGCCGCCATGGCCGCCACCATGGGCCGCACTAGTCGGAGTCGTTTTCTTATGAATTAGCGTGCGCATCGGAGTCGAGGAGTGAGCTGTAGTGTGGTGCTACCTCGGTTTTGGTCGCTACCGAGCCCTGGTGGCCGTAACGTCCCGGCGCCGCCGTGCTCAGCCTGGTCGAGCCGCCATGGTCGCGGTGGGCTTGCTTCTGTGTGCGTGCTAGGCTAGGAGAGAGGGGGAATCGGTGCGCAGAGTCAAGGGAGGGAGTTTAGTGCCCTTGCCGTCGCCGGCGAGCTCGCTGGTGGCGCGAGCAGCGGCCGATCAACATGGCCGGGGCGCGGTCATGGCTCGGTCATGGCCAGTCACGGCGTGGGAGTGAAGGAGAAGAGAGGCCTGACGCCTGGGGCCCCGCCGTCAGCGGCTGTGGGCCGAAGATGGGCCAGGTCTAATAGGGTTTCGAAGAGTTTTTCTTTTTCTGAAATAAGGGAATAGTGTTAGGTTTGTGTCTTTTTGATATGTTTTTGTAGGAAGCTCCAAAATTTCTGAAAATTTTTGAGTAGCTTTGTGAAGCTGTCTAGTATTTATGAAAAATATGAAATTTGAGTTTTGATCAAATTTTGAAAGTGATTTAAATAGGCCTTTTAATTAATAAATGATCTTTGATGATTTTTGTAGGCTTATTTAAATGTCCAAAAATCTTGAAACTACTTTTGTCACTGTTTTGGGCTGAAAATGTATCTTCACAAAAATTTTGAGCTCCGTTGGAGAAAATAAATTTTATTCTTATTTCTATGCTTTATTTAATCATTTAAATGTTTATAGTTTGATTTAATTCTGCAGGTTTATGTGTTTGTTCAAAAATTGTGGTATTTATTTTGCCACTGTTATTTTATGTAATGAATCATCTCAAAAAGTTTGGGCTCAATTTGACAAGTTTCAATTTAACCCTTTTTCTTATGCTTTGTTAATAAAGAAATGATTAAAAGAGTTTTATTTAAAAAATTAGGTAACTTATTGTTCATAAGAAGGTATGGTTAATCTTTGTATCTTCAGTAATCTTTTGTTTAATGGTTATGTTTCTTGTTTTTAGTCAATCATGTTTAGTCATGTTATAGATCAAGTTATGCCTTTAAGTTCTTATGCATATGTTGGTATAGTTTCTGAACCAGTCCTCTTTAATGGACTATTTTCATGATTAAGTTTATGTTTTCTGTAAATGAGTTGTATACAAAAGTTGTAGTTAACTTCTGTCTCTAGCTTGTCCTAAAATTTCATGATTTTAGACCTGCTAGATTAGGAGTTGTAGTTTTTATAAGTCAGCAGGACAGATCTGTCCTCCCTTCTGGACAGACCTGAGAGATGAAGCTGTTTGAGCCTTTTAAGTTGTAAATCACCTGTTGGAGATATTAGGAAAGTTTTAGAGTTTGTCATAAGCTTTCTAGATTGTCAAGGATCATCCTTTTTGGTGACCCGGAGCTCCAGTTATAGCTGTTTGAAGTTGGATGATCAAATCTGTCCTAACCCTGGACAGAGATGTTTGTCCCAACTTTTTCACCTAGTTGCCTATAGAACCAACCATAAGTGATAATAACAAGTTTGTGGACAATTTGATAAGATTTTCAAATTATCTAGGATCACCCCTTTTGGATCTTGGTAGCTCTGGTTATGGCTTCATTAGTATAGGTGGTGTAATCTGTCCAAAATGTTGGACAGCTTTTGTGTGTTGTTTAACTTAGTTAGATATGTCTAGCCATCCTTAGGTAAGAAGTATGTGAGTCTTGGGTGACTTTGGGTTTTTTGTTTGAAGACCATGGGACACCCCTCATGTTGTGATCCTATGGCTTGAGTGATGTTTTAATGAACCTGAGCCATCCTTAGTTATCTTCCTAAAGGTGCTTGGTGGAAGTTGTATGTGTAGCTAGAAACTCTAGTTGGTAAGTTGCAAGTTGGTTTTGTTGGTTTGCAACTTTACCGCGAAGCAAAGTTGTACTCGACTTTCCTTAGCTTGTTTAACTTCTTTTATGCATTTTAAATTATCCTGCACCTTAGCATGCGTCACATGGTATCATGCTAAAGCATACATCACTTATCTACGTGTAGTATTTGAGAGTGAGAAGTTGGGTTGCTCAAGCTCCGGATCGAGAAGGTCCAGTTGATCGAGACTCGGAAGAGGAGCCTTGGAGGACAAGCTTCCGAGGGTGCGCTTGTGACGTAACGACCCTAATCCCATGGCCCACTGATCACTATCAACCACTGACAGTCGATCCGTACAGCCAAGAGATTAAGACCGGGTTCGCCACTGGGCTACATCAGTGCCCGATGTCCGCAGGATCATCTCACAATTCAGTTACAATCTCTTGAACATTTTGACAAATAACATCGGAGTAAATAGCGGAAGACTTAAATAATAATAGTTTTACAAACCAGTGTTCAACATAAACTTAAAGTGAAGTTATTACAGACCATAGTTCAAATAGAGTTGGCAGGGTAGCAGATGACAACAACTAAAAGATAAAGATACATCACCCAGCCCGAGGGTGAATAATCACTCATCGGCCTCATCGGCCTCTTCCTGAACAACAGTCACACAGCAGGGTCCAAGGCATACTGAGGAATCTCCCATACCTGCAACATGGGTAAAAGAACCCTGAGTACAAAGGTACTCAACAAGACTTACCCGACTAAAGAAAAGGGAGAAGACTCAGAAATGCAGGCTTAGGGTAGTCAAGGTAAGGCTTAAGCAAGTTCAAGTATTTTGCAGAAAAGCATTTTTGGTAAACCTTATTTTAATTTTGAAAGATTCGGTATTCCTTGTTCCATCATAATCCTTGATTCATTTTACTTTCCAAAACAGACCTAGTTGAGAACCACTCCCTGTTGACAGTCAGTGACTAAGTCTCCATAACCGAGGAGCAGCGTTAATCCGGATAAATAATACTCAGCTGAGGGTCCCTATCCACACTGCATATGTAGCACCCAAGCTTGCATATGCCAACTCGTCTACCACGATTCCTCCAAGATTGGGCCCGGTCCTACGCCACCCGGAAGTACAGTACACCACTCCAATCCGGGACTTTAACCCACGTGGGTACATGCTACTTCCGCCATCTCTCCACTCCCAGTGCGCGGTTGTCGGTCCAATAAAGGATTCCTCGGAGCCGAAGCTTTCCGTAGTATGTGAATAGTTGCAAGTCTTAGTCAGCAGGCCCCCATACAGGTGGTCCCTAAATTTTTCCAGCCAGCGACAAGCACCTCGGGACTCTAACCCGAGAGTACAGGTCCTGTCAGTTTTTCAACCCTGTCCCGGTCGGTGTCAACTGTTGAGTCCCGGACTACAACATGACGGCACCGTACGCAAGGACAACCTCTCCTTCCCATTGACTAGGTACGGATCAGATACTTAGCCAATAGTGGGAGTAAACCAGAAATTCCCATAAATGTTCTTAAAGTGATCACACTTTTGAAGTTGGCATTTTTATTGCAAAACTATCATATAGCATTGCTAAGCATTTTGCAAATAGTTTTTGAAAAGCAGGTATCGGGTGTATCATTGGTCAAGGTAGATAATGCATCAGATAGGATTTCACTCAACTCCTATCAACCTAATGCAATAATTTAACTCAAAACATTTAAAGAAAACATTTATAAAAGCAAGGTAGGGTTAAATGCACCGGGGCTTGCCTTGGATGGCAAAAAGAGTAGACTCGGGGTAGGTATAAGTGTCGGAGCTCGGGGTTGCCTCGGGGACAGATCCTTCGGTGGCTACCTCGACTTCAGGGCCTTCTTCGTCAACTATACGGATGCAATGATGAATGCTCATGAGAATGATGATATGGACTTAAGGTGCAAGACAATTCCACTGAATCTAGAT
The DNA here is from genome assembly GCA_009763385.1 of Coix lacryma-jobi var. lacryma-jobi. Taxonomy (NCBI): domain Eukaryota; kingdom Viridiplantae; phylum Streptophyta; class Magnoliopsida; order Poales; family Poaceae; genus Coix; species Coix lacryma-jobi. Next base: position 125,833,959 of record CM019827.1, on the reverse strand, counting down.
TACTCTAAGGCAAGGCATAAACGAAATCTAGGTTGAGCATAAAAGGTAACCATTTCTTCCTTAAGCAAAATTGATTAAACTAGACTTTATCATAACTATCCTATCAACCAAACATAGCATCACAACATCATAGACCAAAGGGTAGGGGTCTATGAACATCAAGCAATCCAAAAGTCACATCACAGGGCATCCAACGCTAACCCTAATCACCTTTTCTATTTTTCTTAATTATTTAAAAAGGTCATTTTATGAAGGTGCTCCAAAAATTACCAAATTAATCACACAAGTTCATTAGGGTACAAGTATATGGCAAAACAAATTTCATAATTTTTGGAGGTCATTAAGGTGCTCAATTAAATCTAGCCATATAATTAACAAAAGGCACTATTCCTTAATTAAAATAAAGTTCAAAAATCAACTTGCTCCAAAAGACTCCAAAATTTTACCAGAGACTCATCATGACATAACTAGCTTGCAATTTTTATCTCAAGATTTTTGGAGCTATAGAACACTCTCTAAAAATACCCAAGCCTTCATTTTGCAATTAAAAGGGAAATTTTACATTTTCAAATTTTTGCACAAAACTCAAGTTTCATATTTTTATAAAATACTACAGAGCATAAAGAGTCTACCACAAAAATCTCAGAATTTTTGGATCAACACAGAAAATCATACAAAAAGATGAAATAACAGAACTGTTCACATCTTTAAAAAGAAAAGAGCACTGCGCTCGAGTCGGAACGGCTCGGCGTCGAGGCTCGAGGCTCGGCTGGGAAGAACAGAGGCTGGGCTCACCGAGATTCAGAGGCGAGGCTCGGCGGATTCTCTTTCGGCGGACGTCTCGAGGGTGGCCTCGACCTAATCGAGGCTTGCGACTCGAGGGTGGGGTTCGAGGGTGTGCTCGAGGCTGAGGCTCGAGACGGTCGAGGGTAGTCGCGACTCGCCCGAGGCTGAGGGTGGCCTCGGGTGCTTCGAGGGGCGCGGTACGAAGGCGCGCTCGAGGGTGGAGACGACCACGGCGGCACTCCGGCGATCCGGCGACTCTGTGCACCAGGCACGGTTACCAGTAGTCGGTTAGGAACGCAATGAATCAAGGAATGAAGATTTAGGGTCAGAGAGAGAAGGGATGGAGCGACGGCGGCGAATCCCGTCGATCCGAGACGGCGGCTTCTCACCGGAGCTGAGGAAGAAGGACTCGCGCTCGGCGGTGGGAGGCGGTAGCGGTGAAAATGGAGAGCTGGGAAGCTTCACGAACTCAAAGCGGAGCTGCTGGACTAAGTGGATGAGCGATGGAGGCTGTGGACTGTGCTGGCGACGGAGGCGGAGCTGAGTGAGAAGCTCGGGGCTCCGGCGGCCTTCTTATAGGCACGGCCAGGGGCCGGTAGAGAGCTCGGGGTGGGGTGGATAAGCTCGGCGAGAGCGTGCGCACTCGATTGCGCTCTAGTGGGAAGGACAGGCGTGCGTGCAGGACCTGGGCGAAGGCTCGCCGGCGATGGCCACGCGGCGGCGACGTCCTGGGCACTGTAGGGGACGGGGCGCGGGTCAGCGCTCGCGTGCGGGCGCGGAGGGGACAAGGGGACAGCGGCGGCAGGTTGGAGGCGCGTGGGGAGCAGCCAGGCGCGCGGCGTGCGAGTTGCCGGCGAGGTGCCATGGCCGGGCCCCCCCTGACCCTAGGAAGAAGAGGAACAGTGCTAGGGGTAGGGTTTGACTTTGGCTGATCTCTATATTTTGCAAATTTCTCCCAAAATTTGAACTGTGCGACAAAAACTCAAAACATCAAAGTTGCTCAGAAAAATGAGATCTACAACTTTGTCAATAAGAACATTTTCAAATTCCAAATAGTTTTTGAACAATATTTGAAAACAGTAAAGGGGACACTTTTTCAAACTTGATTTAAATCAAAATTACTCTGGATTCCAAACTGAAACTTGAAAATCTGTAAACATGAAAGTTGTTCATTTTATCAAAACCTACAACTTTGCTAGTATACACTTTTCCAGAAACTCATTAGTTTTTGAACTAATTTTGAAAACTGAAAAGGGAACAAAAGTTGGGGTTTGAATGAATTTGAAATAACTCAAAACTTTGTACTGCAACTTGAAAATTTGTAAATACCAAAGTTGTTTCTCTTTGACAGATCTACAACTTTGCTTTTTGGACCAACCCCAAATTTTGAATAATTTTTAAATTACAAAAAGAGGGATAAAATCCAGGGTTTGGAAATCAGGGTTTGCAAAGAGATTTGAAATCAAATTCTGATTTTTTGAACTTTGGCCAACACAACAACACTTCAAGACACCAAAGGAACAAGAATTACACAAAGCTAATCACAGAGATGAAATTACCATTTTGCCCTAGTAGAGAGAAGTGGGCTAATTAGGGTTTTTGCAAAAGATGTAATTCACATAAAATGATACATTTAGAAAAAAGCATACACATGAAATCATGATCAAGATGCTTAATGATGATAATGATGATATGTCAAGTTAATTACATGCTAAACACCAGAGGTGTTACAGCCTCCCCCCCTAAAAGAAATCTCGCCCCGAGATTCCACGTCTTACAAAAGGACAAAGAAGGGATAAAGGCAAAACTTTACATTGACAGGGATTCGAGAAAGTCGGGGTAGTTCTTTGCTAAGAAGTCTTCAGATTCCCAAGTAGCTTCTTCTTCAGAGTGCTGGTTCCACTGGATTTTGTACCATCTTGTGGTGGTTCTTCGGGTAACACGATCCTTGTGGTCCAACACGCGAACTGGATATTCTGAGTAGGATAGATCAGGCTCTAGCTCAACACCTTCAACTTCCACGACATGTTCTGGTACTCGGAGACACTTCTTGAGTTGGGAGACATGGAAAACATTGTGGACAGCGGAGAGATGATCGGGCAACTTCAGCTTGTAAGCTACCTTGCCACAACATTCCAAAATCTCAAACGGACCAATGTAGCGGGGTGCTAACTTTCCTTTGACTCCAAAACGAGTGACTCCTTTGGTTGGTGAAGTTCAGTAAATGTGAATTCGGCTAGATCAAATTCAATTCCTTGGTCATGTCCTGTCCGCCGAAGGTGTGTTCAGTTGACCCTGGAAAAGTGGCAGATATCTTGGATTGGAAGCCACCTACCACTGTCCGCGAAGTTCGCAGTTCATGGAATGGCTGGATACTATGTCGTTTCATCCCAGATTTCTCCAGAGTCGCCAAGCCTATCACAGAGTTGTTGAAGAATTCTGGGATTTCGTTGGTCACCAGCCTGTGAGCAAGCCTTTCAAGCCTGAAGAAACTGCTAACTACATCACCAGTCCTAGCTCAACCAGATATCGAGAAACCCTTTGATGTATACGTGATGCATTGGTACTGGTTTGGGCTGTGTTTTGATGCAAGAAGGACGAGTAATCGCTTATGCCTCACGACAGCTTAGCGACATGAGGAAAACTACCCAACCCTGATCTGAGCTAGCAGCAGTCGTGCATGCCTTGAAGATTGGCGTCACTATCTGTTAGGCAGCACCTGCAATATGTATACGGATCACAAGAGCCTAAAGTATATCTTCACTCAAGAAGAATTGAATATGAGGCAGAGAGATGGCTTGAGTTGATTAAAGATTATGATCTCGAAGTACATTACCATCCTGGTAAGGCAAAGTAGTTGCCGAGCCCTCAGTCGCAAGTCACACTGCAACTGTCTGATGACGAAGCCCTATGATCTTTCCTTGTGCCATGAACTTGAAAGGATGGGTATCGAAATGATTTCGCAAGGAAGCTTGAACAATGTCAGCATGAAACACCCATCAAGGATCAAGTCATTGCTGCTCAGAAGGATAACCCTGGAATCAAGCACCTCATCGAAAAGGTCCAGACCGGAAAGGTGATTGTTTCAGGATCGATGATGTAGAGTTGTTTGGTTCAAGAACCGGATAGTTCCCAAGGTGCCTGAATTGAGACAGTTAATCCTTGATGAAGCACACTTGACCAGATTCTGTATTCACCCCGGTAGCAACAAGATGTACCAAGACCTAAAGCAGAGATTCTGGTGGACTAAAATGAAGATTGAGATTGCCCGGTATGTCGCTCAGTGTGATACCTGCAAAGAGTCAAGGCAGTACACATGAAGCCTGGAGGAGAATTGCAACCTTTGTCAGTACCCGCTTGGAAATGGGACGACATTATTATGGATTTTGTCAATGGACTACCCAAGACCCAGAAAGGTTTTGATTCCATTTGGGTAATCGTGGACCGACTCACCAAAAAAAAGCACTTCCTGCCAGTGAAGACCAGTTACAACGTCCCCACGTATGCCACTTTGTACAAGAACCACATAATGAAAAACTTCATGGCATACCAGACATTGTCTCTGACCGGGTACCCAGTTTGTCGCTAAGTTTTGGAAAGCGTTCCATACCTCACTTGGAACCAAGCTCTGCATAGTACGGCATATCATCGCCAAACAGATGGACAAACTGAGCGAGTCAACCAAGTGCTGGAGGACATGTGAGAGCCGTGTTCTTACCTTCGCAGATACTTGGGATGACTGTTTGCCTTTGGCAGAGTTCTCTTATAATAACAGTTACCAAGAGAGCATCAAAATGGCACCCTTTGAAGCACTGTACGGCCGTCGTTGTCGTACACCCCTCAGTGGGCTGAGCCCGAGAAGGGAATTCTTTGGAGTTGACCTGGTCAAAGATATGGAAGAGAAAGAAGCAGATACAAGAGAATATGAAGATTGCCCAAACTCGACAGAAGAGCTACGCTGACAAGAGACGTCGACCTCTGAAGTTTCAAGTTGGAGATTATGTATATCCAAGTCT
>CM019827.1:125806392-125828657 GCA_009763385.1 Coix lacryma-jobi var. lacryma-jobi | reverse complement strand
ATACAAGGTGGCAGCAAGTCAGGCTCGAGCAGGACAAGGCAGCTCAACTGGGACCAAGCCAATAGTTCGGGGACCGTGCTTCAATTGCAACCAAGATGGGCACTTTGCAAGGTATTGCCCACATCCCAAGAAGCAGCAGGCTAATTACCCAGCGTCTGCACAACATGACCTGAAGAAGCTCGTGCAGGAGAACCCGTGACTGCCGGTATGTGTCTCGTGAACCATCATCCTGCAGTTGTTTTATTTGATACTGGATCATCGCATTCTTTCATGAGCAAGGCATTTGCACAAAAGCATAATCAAGAAATCTCTGAAATGGATTATGGGTTTCGCGTGAGCTCCGTAGGGAGTAGCGTGTTATCTAGACAGATGGTGTGTAATGTGACCATCGATATTGGAGGGCATAAATTTGGAGCCAACTTAGTTTTGCCGGGACTAAGTATGGATGTAGTCTTAGGATGAGTTGGATGACCATGTGGAATGCGGTGTTAGACACTGCAAACAGACTCTTACCTTATCTGATAGTCGGACAGGTAACAAGCTTCGCGTATCTCTTCCTCGAGGTGCCGATCTTGTTGACTTATCTTGTACTCTTGCTATAGAAGACCTCTCCAAAATTCCAGTTGTTAGGGATTTTCCGGACGTTTTTCCAGATGAGTTACCAGGGTTACCACCAAAGAGAGCAGTGGAGTTTGTGATAGAGTTGTTACCAGGAACTGCACCAATCTCTAGGAGACCGTATCGAATGCCGCCCAATGAGCTGGCAGAACTCAAGACCCAGATCAAGGAACTCTTGGACAAGGGATTCATTCAACCTAGTGTATCAGAATGGGGTTGCCCAGCTTTGTTTGTCAAAAAGAAGGATAAGTCCTTGCGCATGTGTGTGGATTATCGTCCACTCAATGCCGTGACTGTTAAGAACAAGTATCCGTTACCTAGGATAGACATCCTTTTTGATCAGTTATCAAGGGCCAAGTTTTTCTAAGATTGATCTAAGGTCAGGGTATCATCAGATTCGAATCAGACCACAGGATATTCCAAAGACCGCTTTCTCAACCAGATACGGGTTATATGAGTATCTTGTCATGTCCTTTGGATTAACAATGCTCCAGCATATTTATGAGTTTGATGAACTCCGTGTTCATGCCAGAATTGACAAGTTTGTGGTAGTGTTCATTGACGATATTCTGGTTTACTCGGAAAATGCAGAAGATCATGCAAAATTTGAGGGTTGTCTTATCTAGACTCAGGGAACACAAGCTCTATGCTAAATTCAGCAAGTGCGAGTTTTGGATGAAGAAAGTACAATTTCTTGGTCATATTTGTCAGAAGAAGGAATCTCAGTTGACCCTAGTAAAGTACAGGAAGTCATGGACTGGAAAGCTCCTACTTCAGTTGGTGAGATTCGTAGTTTCTTGGGCTTATATTAGCGATATGATTCTCCAAGATTGCAAAGCCAATGACCAGTTTGTTGCAAAAGAATCAGAAATTTGAATGGACAGAGAAGTGCGAAACTGCTTTCCGTACCTTGCGGAAGCTGTTGACCACTGCTCCTGTTTTAGCTCAACCGGATGTTGAGAAACCCTTTGATGTCTTTTGTGATGCGTCAAAGGTAGGCCTAGGTTGTGTTCTCATGCAAGAAGGCAGAGTGATTGCTTATGCTTCGCGGCAATTGCGAAAGCATGAAGTGAATTACCCACCCACGATCTGGAATTAGCTGCCGTTGTACATGCTTTGAAGATTTGGAGACACTATCTGCTTGGGAATGTCTGCAATATGTACACCGACCACAAGAGTCTTAAATATATTTTCACGCAAGCAGAATTGAATATGAGGCAAAGAAGATGGCTGGAATTGATTAAGGATTATAATCTTCAAATTCACTATCATCCAGGCAAGGCGAATGTTGTGGCCGATGCTCTGAGCCGGAAATCACACTGTAATGCTATGAAGCTTCTACCAGAGGATGAGTTCAGCTTAACACATGCTGCAGTGCTACATGATTTAGAGTTGCGCAATGTGTTAGTTGACCAAATTATAGAAGGCCAGAAAACCGATAAAGGGATCTATCATATTAAGGAAAGGCTCAAGGATGAAAAGAGGCCGATAAGCATTTTCGAGTTGACGAAAATGGAGTTCTATGGTTTAACCAGCGATTAGTGGTGCCTAAGGATAGAGAACTCAGGAATCGGATCATGGATGAAGCACATTTGTCCAAATTATCTATTCATCCTGGAAGTACAAAAATGTACCAAGATTTGCGTCCGAGATTTTGGTGGACCAAAATGAAGAAAGAAATTGCTGCTTATGTGCAATGTGACACGTGTTGTCGAGTAAAGCTATTCATTAAACCAGCCGGAATGCTTCAGCCATTAGCCATACCAGAATGGAAGTGGGAAGAAGTAGCATGGATTTTATCGTTGGTTTACCCACTACTCAGAAGGGTAATGATTCAATTTGGGTAATTGTGGATCGTCTCACAAAGACCGCACATTTCATTCCAGTCAAGACCAACTATAAGGCCCCAGATTATGCAGAGATCTACATAAGTCAGATTGTGCGACTGCACGGTGTACCAAAGGTTATAGTCTCTGATCGCGGACCACAGTTTACTGCACCATTTTGGGAAAAGTTGCAGAAGGAGTTAGGCACGATTTAGTCCGAAGCTCAGCCTATCATCCGCAAACATCAGGACAGAGAGAGTGAATCAAGTTCTAGAGGATATGTTAAGAGCCTGTGTTTTATCAGCAAAAGGTTCTTGGGAAAAATGGTTACCATTGGCAGAGTTTGCTACAACAACAGTTATCAAGAAAGTATACAGATGGCTCCTTTTGAAGCTCTGTATGGTAGAAGATGCAGAACCGATAAACTGGGTAGAACCAGGGGAACGTCGGTACTATGGTATTGACTTTGTGAAAGAAGCAGAAGAACAAGTTAGAACGATTCAGCAACATATCGCGTCTGCACAATCTCGCCAGAAAAGCTATGCTGATAAGCGAAGGAAACCGCTTGAGTTCAATGTTGGTGACTATGTCTATTTGAAGGTTTCACCAATGAAGGGTGTAAAACGTTTTGGAGTTAAGAGGAAGTTAGCACCAAGATTTGTGGGACCCTATAGATAGTGCAAAAGGGGAGAAGTGGCTTATCGATTGCAATTACCAGAACATTTAAAGGCTATTTTCCCAGTGTTCCATGTCTCTCAATGAAGAAATGTTTCGAGTACCAGAAGAAGAGGTACAACCGCCAATATCAAGTTGCAATCTGATCTCACTTACTCAATTACACCATGTCGAGTGCTCGATGAAAAAAAAGAGCGACCCGCGGAAGAATCGTGAAGCAATATAAGGTATCTTGGAGTGAGCAAGATGACGGGATGCTACCTGGGAGACGGATGACTATCTAAAGGAAGTATACCCACACTTTTATAAGAAATGGTTCGTAATCCAAATCTCGGGACGAGATTTCTTTTAAGGAGGGGAGGGCTGTAACACCCTAGGTGTTAAGCAATCCCTAAATGCATAATTTGGCATGGCATGCATAGCATCTCATCATTTCATGTGCATATGTTGTTGAAGTGCTTAAGTCCTTGTTTGGTCTCTAGTGTAACCTTGTTATGCTTTCTGTTTCTGACCAAGTGCCTTATAACAAAGTTGTAGATCTTGATGAAAGGAACAACTTTGCTTTAAAGCACTTTCTCAGAAAAAGCTTTTAAATTATGATTTCTTGCATTAGAAAAATGGTTTAGCACTAAATTTCTTTTTCTAAGCAGAATTTGGACTTGAGCCTTAAAGATGATTTGTTCCTTACAAAATTCTAAGCAACTTTGCTTTTAGGACCTTCTCCTAATTCGGCTTAGTTTAGGAGTTATAGAGCATCAAGTTTTAACCAAACTTCATTAGTTTAAACCCTAGTGGGCCCGGCCTGTCAGCCCCTCCTTCTTCCCTCGCGCGCGCGCCGCTCCCTCCGCGCCGGCAGAAACCGCCTCGCCGCCGCGAGACCGCCTCGCTGGCCGGCCAAACCACCGACTTCGCCGCCCGTGGTTTGCGCCCGAACTCGCCACGTCGCTCCGGCGCTCGGCGCATGCTCGCGCGTGGCGCGCGACGCCTGACGCCGCCGCGTCCGGTCGGGAGCTCCCCCGACGGGAACCGGCCAGGTGCAATGCACCTAGCACTTCGTTCCTTTTGCCTTCGCTCCGCCCCGTGCTCGCAACCAGAGAGCATTCCATTGCTCGCTCTCTCCCTCGCTCCACTCCACTCCATCTTCACAGAGCTCCGCCGCCGCCGCCCGCCGAACCTCGGCGAGCGATTACTCGCTCCACCGCTCACCACCGTTCGATTCCTCCCCCAGTTTCTCCGCCTTGACCTCCTCTTTCTCCGGCAAGGGTTGGTTTCCTCACTCTCCCTCTCTAGCCGCCGGAACAGCGGATGCCATCCTCAAGCTCCCGCCATGGCCGCCGCCATGACCTACGTGGACCGGTCATCTCCGGCCAAGCCATCCCAAACCGAGCCCGTTTAGTCTTCTCTACCGCTGTAGTTGCTTAGGTCAGATGGAGACCTCTCTCGTGCCTTTCGCCGGAACAGCCGTCGCGCCGTGTCCGCCATGGACCGCGCCGCGCATGCTCCGGCAATGCCGGGATGCCGAAGCCCGAGAGTTGCTCCAATAGGTCGCTTATGACTTGCTTGGCTAGTGTTAGTCTCGCCGAGTCGCAAGCCGCCGGGAAGAGTTCCGCCGCCGAGTCGCAGAGCCGCCGCTCCGCCATGGCCGCCGTCGAGCTTGCTCCGGTATCCCTCTGGCTCAGCGAGTCGGTTAGTCGTGTTCGCCTCGCAAACCCGCACCCAGTGATGGTCTCGGTGTCACCGGAAGCGTCGCCGTCGACGAGCTAGGGCCGGTCAACGACACGGCGCAAAACTCCGCCGTTGACCGCCGAGCCTAGTCTCGCCTAGTAGCTTGGTCGTCTGACCAGTGAGCCTCGCCGACCGAGTCAAGAGAGAGTGAGAGAGAGAAAAGGGAAATCTGGGTGCCGTAGGCCTCGGTAAGCCGGGCGTGCCGAGCCTTTGCCTCGAGCCTCGGCTGAGTCAGTTAGCCTCGGCTGAGTCAGTTAGCCTCGCTGAGTCGGTTAGGTGTGCAGAGCGTTGTGTCGAGCCTCGGCCGAGTCGGTTGAGTGTGTCTGAGCCTCGGCTGAGTTAAGCCGGGTGTGCCGAAGCCTTGTCTTGTGCCTCGGCCGAGTCAAGTTGGGTGTCCGTACGTTTAGGATTGAGTTTTCTTTTTAATAAGTTTTGCAGAATTTATGTAAGGCTTCAAAAATTCCTACAAGGCTCATTTTAAGTCCAAATCCTGTGAAACAAATTTTGTTGTGTTCAGCATGATTAGATCTATCTGTGAAAAATGTTAATGCATTTTGGTGATATTTTTATGTGTAGATTTATTTAAGTTAGAAAAGTGCTGATAACTTGGAAAATGCATAACTAATTATGTATAAGTCAGAAAAATGTGATTCCAGTTTTGTAGGTTTGTATGGATATGTGTTTCAGAGAAAAATATAATATGAGGTTGTTCTGTGAATTAATTTGGTAGCTTTTAAAATGGTTAAATGCTGCTTTCTTGTATTTTGTAGTAATTAAAATATGGGAAATGAACCTGAGAATTTATGCACACTGCTCTTGTGCTAGGAAGTTCAGTAGAAAAATAAGAAATCTGTTGTTTGACACTTTTTGCTAGGGTGTGTAGTTCAAAGCACCTTTCCATGATAGAATTTGTCTTTTTCATAGAGAATGGAGTTTTCCAAATGGGGTGAAATTTGGACCAGGACTAGATTACTTGTAACTTCCAGTAATTTCTGTAGATTTTTCTGAAGCTATCTAGATGGGTTGCTGTTATAGGCTAGTTTAATTAGATTTATTTCAGCAAGTAATTAGAGGGTAATAAACTCATTAAATAAACTTTGATGTGGTGACAACATAGCTTAACAAGTTGATTATGATAGGTTAAATAGTTGGGATGATGTTGACTACCTTGTTGAAGAGAATGCAGTAGATGACATGTACTTATTCCTGATTGTGTTGATCATGTGCATCACATATGCATTCTATGTGCATTCATCCTATTCATGCACATTATGCATCATACAGGATCAGCGGAGGTGATCCAGACCCAGTCGGCACTAGAAGAGCCCAGTCCGGAGGAGAACCTGACAGAAGAAGCCGGAGGGACCGACGCCGACGAGCTACCCGAGTGCCGCGACCACCGTCCGTCGGACTTTGGAAAGGCAAGCCCCGGAGCATTCTAACTCCTACGGTTTGCAAATGTTTTCCAATTAACCTGATGATGGATGTTGCATTAGGTTATAGGAATTGATTGCTACCGTTGATGCATTATTACTTATCCTTGTCCACCTGCAATATATCTTGATATCCCTGTTTAGGTCTAGGCTCGTTATTGCTTAGCCCTGCTTAGACCGGTAAAAGTCGGGTGATTTCCTGTCTCCCGCAATAGGTGGATACTGATCATGTTTAGCCTGTGCTATCATGAGATAACCATGTGATAATTAATCTGAGACGGAGGCGGGATGTAAGAGCAGCAGGACATGGGTTCTGTGTGCTAGTAGGCTCCCGTCTGTGTCGCCTAGGACCCGTTCGGGAATGTAACTTCAGTCAAATTGAACGCGTCGATCACTTAACGGAGTAGGTCTGAGTACCTCCCGCGAAGCCGAGTAAGGTTATTCGAGCCGGTGATGGAGATGTTGACGCCTAACACCCAGGGCCTCAGCTGTACCGTGGGCAACTATTCTGATCACCTGGCATGGTCCGAGGGCAGGCAGGGCCTGATCGACCTGGCATGACCGTGGGCAGTTATAGATTGAGCGACCTGGCACTGAGATAACCCCCTGTAGAAGGGCCCATGGCCGTCCCGCGCTTTGTGTTCTCGAATCCCCTGACTGGTAGCTTACGACTGCCGTAGCCGGAATGTGCCGGGCGAGTGTGAGACATTTTATCCCCAGCTGGGTAGGAATCGATTATAATCGCCATCGCTCCTGGACAGTGAGCAGTTGACTTTAGATCATCTCCCGTAGAACTTATGGAACTAAAATGGTTATGGAATCTGAAAGGCTATTGATGAAATAGTCACTCTTGATTGATTAATTAGCAAGTGCTTGTTTAGTACAGGTGCAAATCTAGTAAGGTAGAGTTAATGACTAAAAGCAATTGCCAACATCTGAAACTGAGTTTTACTACTAAAGCTTTCATGCAAAGGAGTATGTACAGCCAACCCCACTTATATAGCCTACATGATCCTTGGTGTCTCATTATTTCTGGTTTTGTCGGGTAAGTCTAGCTGAGTACCTTCTTGTACTCAGGGTTTTTTCCCTTGTTGTTGCAGATGGCCAGTGCTTTTATGGTTACTGCAAGAACTGCTTGTACCCGGTAACGGGTGATGACTAGACCAAGGGCATGGTCAACACTTATCTCATCTGTTGCTTTTGTGGACCCGGTCAACTGATGGCACCGTATTTATGAACAATCCAAACTTATGTTTTAAAGACTATGTTGCTTCCGCTACTACTATCAAACTATGGTTTGTAATATTATTTCGTACTCCGATGTAATTTGAACTTTATGCAACTGGTGTAACCCGTGAGCATGTTCGTGGAACAAGTACGATCTTGGCTGGATGTCGTTGAATGATTTGAAATCCTTCGAGATTTCCGGACTACCGGGTTTGTACGAGCTTAAGTACTCGATGATTCCTGCGAGAGCGGAGGTTTTCAGTGCTTAATCTGGTGCAAATTGGTCGGTTCTGTTACAAACAAGGTGAACAAGAAGGCCTCCACACCTTATCTTTTGAAGAAGAAGAAGAATGGCAAGGTGGTGGCCATCAAGGTGAACAAGCACGCCAACAATGGAGCCAAGCGCATTTGGGTGCCCAAGGACATTATCTCGAACATGAAAAGCACCAAAAAGGTTTGGATCCCGAAAGGGAAATGAGTAGTCAAGTGGACTATGAGGAATTTGGAGACTTGGCAAAGGTTGGGTGCATATCATGGGATGCATCACACTCGATCATGTCATTGCCAAGTATGTTAGTGGCTACTATGGACCCAAGTTCCCCTTCCCATGTTAGGTAACTAGATTTAAGTTCTTGAAATTTATTTTAGCATCTAGTTCCTTTCATTGCCTAGGTTTTCATTTGCATATTTAATCCTTTATCATGCATATACTAGGCTTATCATATGGTAGTTTTGCTCGGTATCACACTCATCCTTGGAGCAAACCTACATGGTTTAAATTTGCTTAGGAGCACGACACATAGCTTCTCTTACTTGTATTTATCTTATATGTGTCAAAGTCCAAGTAGTAGATAAACTACCCTGATTACCATCTTCAATTGGTGTCACGTTTCTAGTGATGTCAACTTGCAAAATGGTAGTTTGACCTTACAAGTCAATGTGCATGTCTCCTACAAGTATTTCAAACTTGCATGCACACTTTTAGGGAGAGTTTACTCTACAATTTGGAAGCTTTGAGACTAACACTACTTTCAAGTTTATCATGTGTGTAGTAGTCTCATTGCAAGGAAATGGAGTCCCCGGAGACAACCATCGTGGTGGCGATAATCCAATTGGTATCTACATGTGGTATTCCTAACCGATATCATTATGTTGATTTCAATTTGATACTCTTATATGCTTTCTCCATGCATTATATAAATTAAACTCCTTTGTGCATTAATTTGTTGGTTATGCATATGCTTTATCGTACACCATATGTATGCATACACTTAGGGGGAGTTTAATTTATATAATGTGAGAGTCAAATTTTGTGATCAATTTCACTCCACATAAAAAGGATCACAAAATTTGACCCCCTTGTGCCACTAATTTCTTCCTTTTTGGTGTTTGATTCCAAAGGGGGAGAATTTGAAGAACCAAAAGCGAGCCCAACTCAAAATAAATAACCCAAACCAATTTTCAATTTTTTTGTGGTTATCTTTTTGGGAATGGTCCAAGAAAGGGAGGATGTGGATTATGGAGTTAGGGGGAGACTTAAGCCCATAAGCCACAAAGGGACTGTATGACAAGGGCAAGGTATGTTATAATATGGTTGTTTCAATTAGGTATCTTTTAGCTTCATATGATCTTGTCTTTGCATTTCATCCTAGCAAGTAGATTGCATTTTAAAATTTTGTATCTATTATTTGCTTGCTTTGGTCATGTTGCCATCAATCACCAAAAAAGGGAGATTGTAAGGAAAATGGACCTTCACCCATTTGACTTTGGATTTTGGTGTTTGATGTTCAACATAACCATATTGGACTAATGTGTTTGCAAGTGTTTGTTTTGTAGTCCAATAAGGTGCAAATGTGTCTTGGACGAAGGCAAAGTAATGATCTGATGATCAACACCTCAAGCAAGACATTTGAAGCTTAGTAGAAGACTCTCAAGATCAAGCAAAATCCAAAGGCACAAGACTGGAACCAAGACGACGCAAGAAATCATGAAGAAACGAAGAAAATGGTACATCGGGCACTGCCCGTACACGCGTCGGATGCACCGATGGCAAACTCCAGCTCAAGCCAGAGCCAGTAGAAGCATCAGACGCACCGATTCGAGGACATCGGACCGACGATAACACTGTGCAGTATTGCACAACATACATCGGACACTGAAAGGTCCAAATGGCTAGAGGGGGGTGAATAGACTATTTAGAATCTACAAAATTAATTAGGCAAACACTATTAGTAAAACAAAAGGCGAAGCTTTTTGCACTAGCCTAATAGTGTGTTGCAAGCCACCTATCCAACAATTCTACCTAATATCTCTATCTCACACATTAAGTAAGCTACCCTTAGAGATATAATATATAACACAACTAAATAGATGGTCAAGTATATTCTACACAAATATATACTAAGAATGAGAGAAACAAAGAGTTATCTCTACAAGATGTATGAGCAAGATAAGCTATCTATACAAGATAGTATATCAAAGTATAGCACAAAGGATAGAAGTAACTAGCTCAAGTAAATATGAATGTGAGAGCAATGAAAGAAGAACTAGTTTAGGAAGTGTATCACTGTAGGAACTTCTGGAAGTATATGTTAGCCTAGAGGGGGTGAATAGGCCTGTAAAAAATTCAGCTCGAACAGAGGTGAGATCACAGGGCGACACTGCCGCTCTATAAGGGCAACACTGCCGCTCTACAAAATCTGCACAGAATGGATTTCAATTTTGCAGACTCGAGCTACTCAGAGTAAGCAGTATAATGTATAGAAATAGCTAACAGATTCAGTTCAAAGACTGAATACCACATAAATCAATAGCTTGTATGGATTGCTTTCATCAACCTAATATTGTCTAAACATGAGCAAATAACATCAATGAGTAAATAGCACAAGTGACACAAGATTTATCCCGTGGTTCAGATCACCACAAAGGTTTGCTTACTCCATGTTGTTGAGGTATCCACAAAAGGATGAGCTAACCACCTAGGCTTGCTCTTTTCCCTCGTTATCAAGTCAAGAGAGTAAACTCTTGAAGTGAGGGGTGATTTCTTAGCTGCACAAGATGTTTACAAACCTCCCAAGGCTGCCACACGAGTTGGCAAGCTCTTGGGTGACGCCTATCCGGATAGGAGCAAGCTCCAAGAGCAAAGAACCCTAGCACCGCCGGCCAAACGTGAACCAACTGCTCATAGACAATGGGAATCAGTAGATCGGCTCCCACGAGTGTTTTGTTGCCTTTTCTCTCAAGTTTCAATGGTGGAATCACTAGATCTCTTGAGGAGGTGAAGGAGCAACAGTGGGGGAGAGAGAACTGTGTCTGAGAGCTGTTGCAACGGTCTGGGAGTCAGGAGCTCGAAGAAGGTACTGTTGCAATGTTTCTGAATTGTATTTATACGTCTGAATCGGACTCAGATTTTAAGGGCGGCACTGCCGCCCTGGCCAAACAGCACTGATGAATCTGAAATTTGGCTGGCTGGTTCGGCTGGGTATGAGGATGTTATTCTGGGATTTTGAGCAATTGGTTCCACAATCTGACAGACTGTTCTAGAATCCCCTTGATAGTCCGGTTTTCCTAAACTCAATATTCAAAATACAAATGAAATTAAACCTCCATGAGTTCAGGCCCATCCTTTGCAATTTGGGGGGTCCTTCCAACCTGTTCAACATCCTCTAAACAAACTCTTTGCAAATCATCTCGACAAATCTCATTAGACCTCTAATTAGGTGGTTATCAACACCAAAACCCACAAAGGGCTTGATTGCACTTACAATCACCGAGCCTTCAGGAACGCCTATGAGGTGCCAATCACCGGTGATGATATTTTATGAGGAACCAATCGCCAAGATATAAATGAAGTCCAATCAATAAGATGATCGATCCAATACAATCAAGCACGCGGGACACGGTGATTTATCCCGAGGTTCACGTGCTTGCCGGCACGCTACTCCCCGTTGTGTCGACCAACACTAGGTGACCTGGTGGCTAATTGGCACCACGCCAAGCTCACAAAGAGCACCACAAGAATCTACCACTAGTGAGGTATCTCAATGAAACGAGCAATCCAATCCACTAAGGATGCCCTCTGCCCACTTCGACGAGGTGAGGCTCCAAAACCTCTCACAAACACGAACTGTGGTGCCCCAAGAACATTTCCCCTTCTCTTGCCAACTCCACCAAACTTCCTCCAAGCCATCTAGGCACCAAAAAATTCCAAGAGTAATAAGCAACTCAAAGTCGATGCGAAGAAACTAGTGCCACTAGAATTGAACTCTTTCAAATCTTAGCACTAGATCACTCAATCTCACTAGCAAATGATCAAATCAACTCTAGAGATGAGTGGGAGGCTTGGCTATGCTCACAAGAATGCTTAGGGATCAAATGTGCAAGAGAGGCCTCAAGTGAGCTGGTCAAGCCACATATATAGCCCACACAAAGAAGGGTAACCGTTGGGCAGAAACCTGCCCTGACCAGACGCACAATACGAACTTGACCGGACACTAAGCCCCACAGTCCGGTCACTGGATGACAGCCACGTGTCATCAAATATGAAGGCATCCGTCCGATCCCAACGACTATTTCTTGAATCGCGCCTGTTAATGTTTGACCTGACGCACTGATGAAAAACGACCGGACACTACACCCTCAGCGTCCCGATCCAACACAGAGAGGTTCCAGAGAGCATTTTCACCGATCGGATGCATCCGATCAGGAGCGTTCGGATGCACCCTAGCGTCCGATCAATCCTTGACACCCAGGACTTGCTTACGTCACATTGATCGGACGCACCAGCGTCGAGTCTGATCCACAATTTTCATTAGAGTTCGGTCACACCTGAGACAAACCCTGACCTAGGCTTAGCTACTGGACGCGTCGGTCACAATATGACCAGCTTCCGGTCGACGCCAAATCAGCCCGGTTTTGCCTCTTCTCAACTTCTATCTTGACCCTTGCTACCATGAGCCAACACCAAAGTGTTTCATACTTGTGCCAGGTTGTTAGCATTTTGCAAACATTTTCCCAAGGGTTTTGTTAAGAGCATCTCCAACAGTTTGCTAAAAAACACTTGCCAATTTCATGATCTGGCAACTTGCTAAATATATGGCAAGTGAAATAATATAGCATCTCCAACAGTTTACCATTTGACTTGGTAAATAAAAAACAAACCTTCTTCCTCATTCTTCACCCCAACAGGAGAACGGCATGTACCAATAAAAAAGCATTGCATCGATCATACTCGCTGATACCAACCATCGCACCCAACAGGAGAACTATCCTTCTACTCGCTGGCCTCGTCCCCACCATGCAGCTGCATCGAGCGCGCAGTTCTCCTACTCACCACTGCAGCAGCCTGCAGACATCCCGGTCCAGGAGAGCGGCGACGTCGACTTTGCGCCCGCGCCCGCGTTGTAGGTCCCGGTACTGCGGCGACTACGGACCGCGCGGGTGGACAAGATCGCGGCGGCTGCGGACGATCAAACATGCGGTGCTCGACACCCGGGACCGCGTACTCCACGCGATAGCAAGTTGTTCCGCGCGCGCAAATATACGGTGAGGATGGAGGATTTGGCAACGTGCGAAATTTAGCAAGTCACTTTGGCAAACTGTGGATAATGATTTTGGCTGTTTTGCCAAATTTTAAAGGATGGCAAGTCATTTAGCAAACTGTTGGAGATGCTCCACTCGCTAGGTCTATAGCATCAATATGTTAGAGAACTTCCTAGTGGCACTTTGAACAACAGCATAAGTCATGAATGTCTCCTCTTAATAGTAGGCTATGTATCCTAAATGTGATCACACTCTCTAAGTGTCTTAATCACTAAACAAAGACCCCTATAGATTATACCTTTGCCTTCGAGACTCTTTGCTCCATCTCTTCTCTTCTTTATTTCACCAATGGTAGAGCACTTGAACAACACTTGAGTGCTTGTGGCCATCACCATCCTCCATGGTTGCCACTTTGCTAGCTCCACCACCTGGCTTGGTCATGATCCTTTAGCTACACACATGCTTAACCATAGGATTAGACCAAATATGTTTCATCAATTAACCAAAACCAAACTCGGGCTTTCAGATGCACCGATGAACATCGGACGCTACATGACCCTAGCGTCTAATGCCTATGCAAAGAGGATCCAGAGAGGCTCTGAAGACATCGGACGCGTCGATGTTGGAGCATCGGACCCTATCAGAGTCTGATGTGACTCAGTGCCAGGTCGGCAACTAGCCGTTATGTGACATCGGACGCGCGTCCGATGCTCCCGACAGGAGCATCCCGATGCTATGCAGAAAGTCCATCTTTAGTGTTCAATGGCTCTATTTGGTTGGGGCTCTATAAATTACCCTCATGGTCAGCCAAAACAATAAGGTCTGGAGCTCAAGGAAGTATACCAAAACAATAAGGTTGGAGCTCAAGGAAGTATACCAAGTGTTGAGACACATATTTAGTTGCTCTAGCCACCAAAGTGCTTAGTGATATACTAGGTGATTAGTGTAGGTGTTTTGCAAAGTGCTTAGGCTACACTTGTCCTAGGTGTTATATCTAATGTTTAGTGAGGTTCGCATACCTCTTACCTATCGGTGCTTGCGCGCACTGTTGTTATACATCGAAGGGGCTTGTAGTCTTGCGAGACCACACCAATCGCGTTTGTGGTGTGGCCGCCACCGTGTACTGAAGGGAACAAGGCATGCGGCGGCTCGGCCGGAAGCTTCATAGTAAAGACGGCGGGGAGCATCCGAGAGAGGCTTTGCCACGAGTGGCTTAACCGGAGACCCACTTGCGCGTGGGGGAAAGCCCGGAGCTATCCCGGAGTACCTGGCCGGGAGCTTGGCCCTTGTGAGGGATTCCTTATGAGGGGACAACGAGGACTAGGGTGAAGCTTGCGCGCTTCTCGATACCTCAGTAAAAATACCAAAGTCGTCGACGGGAGTTGACATCTCCCACACTTTTTAGCTTCCACATTTACATTGCTATCTTGGTTGTGTGTTTTACATTTCCTAGCTTAGTTGATAAGCTAGTTGATAGGTTTGGAACTTAGGTTGCATAATACTTTTGCGGTAGAGATAGCGACACACCTATGTTATGATAGTGGGTTTTTAGATTGAGACCATTGTAATTCTTCAAGTTTGGAGAAACGTCACTACAATTCATCTATTTGTATATCTGCCATTATAATTCAGTCTCTCTTCCATCCATGCCATTTTATACGATTGTCGCGTACGAGGACCCACTGTCAGCCATGTATACGTATAGAAAGGCACACGGACATCAAGTCGCAACCTCCTCCGTCAGACCGAGTCCTCCGCGGTGCACAAGCACTCGCCCACGGTGATCTGCTCGCGAGGCGGAGTGGCGGCGCTCGCCCACGGCGGTCTGCACACGAGGCGGAGCGGCCACACTCCCCCGCGGCTGGCCTGCGCGCGAGGCAGAGCGGCGGTGCTCGCCACAGCGGCCTGCGCGCATGAGTCGGAGCGGCCACGCTCGCTCGCGGCTGGCCAGCGCGCGAGGCGGAGCCGTGGCGCTCGCCCGCGGTGGCCTGCACGCGAGGCTGAGCGGTCGCGCTTGCCCACGGCATCCGCGGCGGCCGTCGAGCCGTCCAGGAGCCTATACCTGACGCGTTGGCGGTGCACGGTGCTGAGGCCAAGGCGCTGAGAAGACCCGAGCTGGAGGCGGCTGTGATCCGCGTGGCGTGACCAGCCACGACGAGCGGTCCGTTGGGCCGTGGCGCTCAAGGACGCTAGCAGCACCTGCTCTTGCAAATCCGTCCGTACAGGGACAACATGGAGAGCGGGGTCTCATCTTGGAGGGGATGAACTACGTTCTGTTTTGGGCTAGCTTCTTGTAGTATCTCGACAAGCTGCGCACAGACGAGCACGCTGTACACGATAGCCTGGCCGATGAGGTGCAAGAACGACTGCGAGAACCCCAGACACATGAACGCCATGGCAATGGAGGCGGCGGTATGCATGAACACCCGCACCATGGCGCCCCAACTTCGGCGCAGCACCGTGAAGACGCTCGGTGGCAAAGGTCGAGTTCTCGCAGAGGTCGCGGCGTCCGCGGCGACGGTAGTCGAGGTCAGGGGCAACACCGAGCGTGGCATTCGCAGGCTCGCGGCGAGGCTGAGCGGAGGTTCTGCATTGTGGCGTTCAACAAGGAAGGCTGGAAGCGGCCGATGGCGCGTGGACGAGCCGGGATGGGTTGGCGATAACCGGGCGAGCGCCGCCGCTTCGCTTGCGCAGGCCGCGACGGGCGAGCGCCGCCGCTCCACTCGTGCGCAGGCTGCTCGTCCATAGACCATAGCGGGCTGTCTCATTTTAACGGAGGCGGCGGGGGACCTAACGTCTGTATCTGTTGGTATACTCATACTTGTCTGACAGTGGGTCCATATACGCAAGATGTGTAGAAAATGGTATGGATGGGGAAGAGATGAAATTGTAATGGCAGTTCTCAAAATAGATGAATTGTAATGGTGTTTGTTCAAACTCAAGAAATTGTAATGGCATGGATAAAAAAACCCTTGTTGTTTGGTACCTGCAGGGCATACTGATGAACTATATATATATATATATATATATATATATATATATATATATATATATATATATATATAGGCATGACACGGTATTTTCCTCCCATTTTCTTGAAGTTTTTTCCTAGAGCTCATGCTTAATTAAAAGTGGCATTTTTGTTTCAGGCTGTGATTTATGTATACTTGATATTTATGTTCTAAATATTAATTATCATAATTAACCTCTCTAAAATATCTAGATTCATATGGACAGTACATTGGTTGAGAGACGAAGCTCTCATATTGCATTAAATTTGTCTATGTACATACCAAAAGTTGTCTGGTGTACTTCGGTATGCTTCTGCTTGAGATCAGGTAACTAATGATTAGGCATCAAGAGGGTTAAAGACAAGATTTTTTTTCTGGTTTTTACAGCATGCAAACTCAAAACTCCTCACTGACTCAGCAAACTTAGCAAGATACAGCGCCTGACATCTAAATTATGTATTATGTAACATGGCTGCAAAGTATCTTGGGCACAATATATTTGTTTTAAGAAATATGTTGCATGTGTACACATATATCAACTTAGTCTTTTCTAGAAGCAAATTCAATATGTAAATACAACTTAAAAAGTGCCCCTTTTCCACAACTACACCTTAAATTCCCGCGGCAACGCACCGGCCAATCATGCTACTCACCTACTGTGTGTACTAATCTATTACAACCGCTTTAAAAAAATGATCATAATGCTTCATAAAAATCAATGACACAGATAGGTTGTGCTACTGTCTTATCACACTTCTTGCTTTATTGCAGCAAACTAACAAAATCTCCATGGAGATAATGTGGGAATAATAACCACCATTACCATACGAATAGTACCACTCTCATCCACAACCGTCCTACAAGGAAACACAAATTCTACACTGGCAGACTAGCCTCACCAGTGTAGGCGCGGCAACGCCGTGCCACCGTTCTAGTAAAATAGTACTCACAAAACAAAATTATATTGATAGTAATCTCAATAGTACTCATAAAATAAATTATATTATATCACGAGGAAGGAAATCAGTGAACTAAACAAAAGGTAGAAACCTGTGTGTATTGCTACTATCTAATGTATTACTAATACTAAATGTGTTTTGCCACATGACAAGTGCCAGCAGGGTATGGATAGAAAGGGTTATAACTTACAACACTCATACATACATAAAATTTTAGTTATAGGCAAATACCAGCTGCCATTTTGACCTTCAAGTGCTGCTCACACCTCCATCGCCGTCCTGGCAACTTGAATTGCTAGGCCACATGATGTTGGCTGCAGGATGTGAGCTTGCTCTGACCAGTACGTCGACGGATCCCTCATAAGCCGGGGGACAGGCGCAGGCCTGCTCTTCATTTCACCCCTCGGAGTCCACATGCGCTGACCTGTACGCTTGCACTTCCCCGCCTCCAAACAACGTCGCTGAGTACGAGGCCCTCGTTATATGGGCTGCGCATCGCCCTCGAGCTCGGTGTCCGACGCCTCGACGTTCGAGGGGACTCACAGCTGAGCATCAACCAGGTTATGAAGCTTCAAGCTGCATCGATCCAAGATGGAGGCATACTGCGGGGAGGGGGGTCAAGTAGAACATAAGTTCTACAGCCGAGCTCAACCACATCGCTCGAAAGTACAACGAGGCCGCGACGAGCTGGCTAGTTAGCATCCAGCGCGCTCCGTACCCCCCGGGATGTCTTTCTCAAGGGATATGCTCGAGCCATCCATCAAAATCGGCCTGGGGGCTGGCCCTCGACGCCACCCCTCGAACAGACACGGGGGCTCGACCTCAATGCCACCCTCGAGAATGACCCCTCGACATCCGACTGAGGCGATGCAGATCGACGCACCTGGCCTCTTTGTCATCACCACCCCTCGACTGACGGACGCCCTTCCTCGATACTTGAAGCAAGTGTGTACCAGAAGACAAGGCAGGAGGCCCGCGCATCGCTCGAAGGGCAAGACCTACGTCATCTACGGCGACGAAGAGAGCTTGTACCGTCGAAGCATCAGGAATCCTCAATGGCTGCATCCTCCTCGAGGGGGACGCAGGCTCCTCGACGACATGCACTCGCGGGCTTGCGGCCATCACGCAGCGCCAAGGACCCTGGTAGGGAACGCCTTCCGACAGGGTCTTCCGCCAACCGCCATCGGAGACGCCAAACGCCTGGTCCGGGAGCTTGCCAAGGTGTCAGTTCTACGCCAAGCACACGCACCAGCCTGCGGACACGCCCTGCAGATGATCCCCATCACTTGGCCGTTGCGTCTGGGGCGTGACCTCAGGGTCCCCTCAAGATGACAACTGGAAGTACACGCATGTGCTCGTGGCCATCGACAAATTCACCAGTGGATCGAGGCCAAGCCATAGGCGACCCACCATCCCGAGAAGGCTGTCGAGTTTCACCGACAAACATGTACCGGTTTGGGGTGCTAACGTCATCATCACCGAACATGGCACCAATACAGGCAAAAAACTTCACAACTTCTGCGATGACAACAATAACATTCGTGTGACATGGGCCTCGCGTCGCGTACCCTCAATGCAACGGGCAGGTCAAGCGCGGCAACGGCATGATACTCCATGGGCTGAAGCGAGGCTGTTTAGGACCCTCAAGAATTTTGGAAAAGGGGGGCTTGCAGAGCTCCCCATCGGTGTGTGGGGCCTAGGATACGCCGAGTCGAGCCACCGGGTTCACTCCGTTCTTCCTAACCTACGGCGCCGAGGCCGTCTACTATGGACATCGAGTACGGCCCCTCGACTTCGAGCCTATACGGGCACCAAACAACGATGAGAGGCTTGCCAACGCCAAGGACCAGCGCGAGGGAGGCGCGACTGGCGCTCATCAACTCCGCGTGCTACCAGCAAATTACTTCGATGTACCACGACAAGCAGTGCGCAAGAAGAGGGGACCTGGCGGTAGGGGACTCGTGCTTCGACGTCTGACAGATAATCGAGGGCGCCCACAAGCTCACCCCTCCATGGGAGGGTCCATACACCGTAGCTGAGGTGTCAAGCCAGGAACGTACAAGCTCTACGACGGTCAAGCAGAGGATCCTGGCGAAGGCGTGGGGAACATATCTCAGAAGTCGCTTTTACCCCTTAAAGGCCTCGAGGCCTTTGTCATTTTGTTTGCTTTGAACAACATGTCAAACATGAATGAACAAACTCGCGCACTGTCATTCATTTACTTAGCAACTTAAGGTAGCCTCAACCCTGCCTTGCTCAGGGTCGAGCCTCCCTCGGGGGCTGAAGGGGGACCCCCCCAGACCGGAAACAAAAAAACGCGTTTTCTTTTCAAAAAATTCGACCCTCGTCCGATTTCGCACCTCAAGCATACTAGCAGCGTCTAAATCCGTAAATACCCCGAGCCTCCAAGAGTCGGGGGGGTCGACTGTAGAAGGCCACCCTATGCCCCGGGCTACTGTAACCTTACCTACGCCTCCCTCCAAGGTACTTGTGGCGCGTATCGAAGGAACACGAAACCAAGCCGGGTTGAAGCTCGAGCTAGCGCAAAGAGAAATGATCGAATCTAAATTTGAAAAGAAAACAGCTTCTTTAAATAAAACAAGTCATATACACCTATGACCTCGAAGCTTAGAGGTTGTGTTCGTTATCAACGATTCTACGGAAGGCGGTAAGATTATATTTGAGCGGGTAGTATCTAGGACCTTTGACCGCACATTGATGCGTCTCTAACTCCATAGAGGTACTTCTCAATAAAATTCTTTCATTTTCCAAATGAGTAAATTTTGATGGATTATTCAATACTAATATGGTGGAACCACATATTCAGTGGCACGTTCCCAAATTTGGAGCGTGTGATACATGTTCCTTCTATTTCTCCAAGTAAGTAAAGCTCTCGAAAGGCAATACCGACCGTATCCGTTGACCTTTTCAAGCGGGAGACAAGAATGAAACGACCATAAAAAGAGTTTATATCTATCTTGATTCAACACACTTCCACTCTATGTTTGAGTGGATCCTGTTATCTCTTCTCGAACCTAAAAAGACTAGATTAGATTGATCATTGATCGTTTATTTCTCTTGCAAATCTATGAACCTGAATCTTTTTTAACCAGCAGGATACCCTTTCTTCCCGGAACACTAATACAATCGCACTTTCTTCCTTGTCCCGCCTAACCATTATTTTTTTTAAGAAAGAATTTGGAGCTTGAAATATCAATACAGAGCTAATGATTGCTGGAAGCGAACTTGATGGTAACTGGCAGGCAGGGACAGCTTCTATAGAACGCTGTAGGGAACCGGAACCAACCTGCTCTGCTAGGGAAAGAAACGGACCCCCGGAGACCAGCCTGATAGACTATATATATGAACTTAAAAAAAGCCCTACTTTCCTAATTAAGGGTACTGGCTCGCGAGGAGAGAAAAAGAATGGCCCTACAAAATGACTCTCCTAAAACATGTCTGGAAGTCCTTTTAAGATAGGTAATATAAGATATGCTATGCTTACATTAGGTTAAGCAAGAGGGATGGGCGTGAGACCAGAGATCGCATAGATTGAAGTGTGCAGGCAGGTAATACTCATTTTAAAACTAGAAGAGGATATTATACATGAGTACTGGTTATAGTCACACTCCCAAATCACGATAAGTTTTTTTACTTAACTCTAGGATGCTTAAGGATGGTGTTTTACCTAGAACCCTCTATCCGATCTCGAATTGCGCTTGGCCCCCAAGGTTGGGCCCAAAACCCAGGTAGCCCCTAAACCCGGGCTCAGTCAAGAGCGGCATTGAATCCCGCTGCAATCCCTCCTGCGCAGGTTGAGGAAAAAGGGGCCTCAGTGGCCGCTAATAGTTGCTCCCACTACCGAATATATTACCCGGAATCCCCAAGCCATCAAAATGCCCCATACCCTTATAATGGTCAGTCTATCTTTAGGACTCCCGTGGTAAGGGGTCGAGGGGACAGTGGTGTGGGGGCACCATCACTTTTTTTGGAAAAGAAGGACAGGACCAATTGCTTTTGCATTTTTTGAAGGAAAATCTTCTGAAGATGCTCTTCTAGTAAGAATAGAGAGATGTCTCATCTAGTAAGAATACAATTATTTGTGATTTCCCCCTCCCTCTGTGACTGCCTATTCCTATAATATCAGAAAGAGACTATCATAAGATTCGGGGTTGCGATC
The DNA here is from genome assembly GCA_009763385.1 of Coix lacryma-jobi var. lacryma-jobi. NCBI lineage: Eukaryota > Viridiplantae > Streptophyta > Magnoliopsida > Poales > Poaceae > Coix > Coix lacryma-jobi. Next base: position 125,807,462 of record CM019827.1, on the reverse strand, counting down.
CTCAAGGAAAGAAGCTTTAATCTTAAAAAGACTATTAGAGTGGGGAGGAAACGGATAGCTACCTGCTCTTTCATTGGAAATGAACGAATACATGCCAGAATCTGAGAATTATGTGGTTCAAGGTGATGCGCCTTTGGCTGGTTCAAGCAGCTTTCCAGCTATCCAATTTACCGTGAGAGCTATTGGACTGTTAGGACCAAGTAAGTATTTGTCCTTCCCCTTACGAGCCTGTGGGTGAGAAAGCTCCAATTGCAAAGTCTCTCAGTCCCAACAAGGGAAACTCAATAAGATTTAAGCCAATTTTGGAAAGCTTTTTAAGTGCATTACTAAATAAAGTTATCTTTCGGCCAGTGAGCAAGAGAAAGTATTCAAGCAGAGTTAGAAAGCTTCGATGCATGGGAGTCGTTCTTCTACTGCGGAGTTCTGTTACAGCAATTGAGGAGTAACCTTCGCCAATGTTCTCTTACATTAGTAAGCCAGCGGCCGAGTGGTGCCAACTCTACGAGATCTCACCCCGATTAAGTGAGTGTTATCCCTTGCTCTTCCCTTGGAGTGCCAATTGTAATAAGAAAGCTTAAGCAAGTATATTTAAAATCTTAAGCTCATCTAGTGCCAGTGCACGTTAACTATATTCCCTTAGGGAAGCAGGTCAGCAAGTGGCCTTTAGGTAGAAAAGAATCGTTCTATCGGGAATCTTTTTCTAGGGTTGTCGCATTCATTCTATGGGAGTTGTAGGATTTCGAGGATCTACGCGATGAGGTAAGAGTTCTGGTATGCCTTTCTTTGTGGGGTACACCAGTTGCAAGGGAAAGTTTTGACCTAGTTGTTTTGTGGGGGGAAGATGAATAAAAGAATAGGGTAGTAGGAAATGAATTAATGGCAAGGGAATAAAATATTGGCTAAGCCATTTATAGTTATCGGCTGAGGAATCCCTAAGAGGAAGACAGGCTTTCTCGTAACGGAAGTAAAGTGTACTAGCGGGAATCAGGCTTTTCTTTCCAAAACGGTATCCCTATCCCTTATTAGTCGAGCGCTTTTAGTACAGCAAAGGGATTTCTAATGCTATACCC
>CM019827.1:125759451-125805892 GCA_009763385.1 Coix lacryma-jobi var. lacryma-jobi | reverse complement strand
TCGTTTCTTTTTGTTATGTTTTGAGCACTGCTGTGTTCGTCCACCGCTAGGGGGAGCATTTGAGGCTCCTATGGTTGAGAACCCCTAGTTTTGGTGGCCACATGTTGTCTCCTCGAGTTTTATCGCCTATCTACCTAAAATGATATGTACCTTTGGCAAAATATTTGTAAATTGAGGGTTTATGCGAGGATGCTCATACTCGGTTTCCAACGGGTGGTTATTTGCCTCTTATTTGATTGTAACTTAGTTGGGAGAGGGAGCCGCAACTGAGACCTTCAGATCTGCCCTAAATGCTGCATCGGAAGCAGCATCGGATGCTGCTCGGAAGCTGGCCCAGCGTCGTGCTGAAAAAACACTGTAGACTGCCCCGGCTAGAAACAGTGTTTTGGCCATCCGATGTGTCCTACACCGTAGGCTCGATGCCCACTCGGACCGCTCCCCAGCATCCGATGCATGGCACCGGAAGCATCCGATGGGTTTTACGGCCTGTTCTGGAGCTCTCTGAACAGGCATCGGCGCGTCCGTTCTGTGTTTCCATCGGAGCGTCTGATGCTCCTTTAAGCGGCCGCGGTTTGGTCTCTATGACGACGGGTCCACAGTCATTCCTCCCACCGTCTTTCCTCTCGCACCAACTCACCCGAGCCCGATCACCTCGCCCGCCCCGAGTACTAACCTAAAAATGCCAACGGCCCTCGCGGTCCGTCGTTGACCATTGACCGCCGGACCCTTGCTCCGCGCGATTCGCCCATCTCCCGCGGCCGCCGCTCTGCCGGCTCCCTGCGACCCGCGACGCTCTCCGCTGGAGCTCTCGCATGAGGCCGATCTCCTCGCACGGAGTTCCTCGCCGCGCTCCGGCCCTCCTAGACGGCGGAGACTCGGACTTTCCTTGCGCTCGTCACCACTCCGGCACTCATCCTCGTGCCGCTCTGAACTCTTCAGTGAGCACCCCCCCTTATATTCCAATGCCCTAAGGTGCTCGATGAATTGCATCAGTGCAATGTTCCTCCTGTTTTGCACACATTTCGCACTCAAACACTTTTATGCAGTCTCCTTGTGGGGTCAAGTACGTGGGTGACTCGACGTCGATCCTCATCTCCTCTCGTGATCGTTTCGTCGATCGTCAAGGTAGCAAAGCCTTTTCCTTATCTCATCAATATGCTTGCTTCAATGGTCTCGCTTACCTTAGCGTATGTATGCTTATCTACTCTCTCTCATTCTTCTCGCACGAGTCCAGTGGGACAGTGGAGCTTGGTCAGTTGGCAGTGTCGTTAACCAGGGCCAAGCCCCGGGTACGGATCGAGGCCAGCCTCGGAGTGTCAGCGGCAGCCGATCAGTGACAAGGGGAGTTCGTAGTTCAGTTGGTCATTGGAGCTGTCACGATCGTTCAGGGTCATGGCTTTATGTTCTCAGTGCCAGTTTTCTCTTTTCACAGGCGTCAGCCGGCATCACATCTTCTTCATTGCAAGTATCCCTCGTTTCTTGTTAGCCATGCGCTGGCAGCACAACGTTGGTGGTGACCTTACGACTCTCCTCCCCGTCGTCCCCCCCTTCGGTAGAGGCCTAGAAGGGGAAGCCTTATAGTGCACCGGACGCACTCGTCAGGAGCGCGAGCAGCTCCATGCCCATGCTTGTGCCGATGCAGTCACGATAGCCGAGCAGGGAGGCCAGTTCGGCGTACTCAAGGATTGAGGACCAATTGTCCCCCCGACCAGCGGCGAGCAGTTAGGAGGTTGAGCGTTTTCATCACACCACTCTCCGACTGGCACGCTTTGGGCTGCTGGTCGCGGACGACGTTCACGCGCCCCATGGGGGGGGGTCCGAGCCCCAGAGTTCAGCACAGGCCGTGCCGAGGCAGAGGAGGAGGTTTCCTGTAGAGGTTCCCCCGATCCGGTCCACTCGTCGCCGACAGCGGTGCCACCTCGCCCGATGTCCCTCTCAGATCCGCACGTTCTTCCGTCGAGGCGTGCTCCTCCCACGATCCGCGACTGGACCTCAGGGCGCCACTTGCTCACAGATCCATGACACTCCGACTCGTACCAGTGGAGCAGTGGTTCCCAGGGAGGCGGCAGGAGCAGGCTGGTCCGTCGTTCTAGCACTGTGCTGCAGGAGGATTTCTACCTGGGTTACGGAACGCCGGATTTCTTTGCGACCCAGCGTGTCTGTTCCTAGAGGCGTTATGGACTCAGCAGAGAGCAGATTCGCCACCTCACTGTTCCTACCTGGTCTGGCATATTACTGGGGCGGTCTGGCTCCTATATTGAGGAATTGGGTATTTCAGTTCTATGCTTCATTGTGGTACACCCAGACCGAGAGACTTTTGAGTTTCGCACTTGAGGGGACACTACAGACTGATTCTCTCCGAATCCGGGATTTGTTTGGATTGACACGATCACAGACCCGCAGATCCCGACTTGTGTTACGACCGGCGGAGCCACCACCCCGCCGCCCTCGTCGTTGGTGCACAGCTTCGACAGACTGGTTTCGCCGTCTTCACAGAGCCGTTCGGCGAGGGTTCGAGTCGCACTCCTAGGGACCTTACCCCAACGGCTTGGATCCTCAACGCGATTCCTCAGGCGGGACCTTGCTTCCCAGGGTTGGCTTTTCGTGAGAGGGGTCTTTCCAGGATGAGCTTTGGTTTACTTTGCCGTATATGATCAGGCAGCAGGAGTTTGACGTTTGGGACTGATCCCTGGTGAGAGTTGAGGACACTAGAGCAGAGGCATCAAGGCCCGTCCGGCAGCTTCCATATGCTCATTGGATTTCCTACATTCTTTGGAAGGTCCGCTGCCACCACGGGTACCCGCCGCAGTCCAGTCCCTCACGTGTTTCTGGCGACCGATTCCCGGAGTATAACCAATGAGTCCAGTTATTGGATAACTGCCGAGACCGCGGCAGGCATAGCAGCCGGCACCGTCCTTCCTCACGCCAGAGACCGGCAGTGCCCGAGTCCGCTCAGGAGCAGGGACGGGCCGTTCGGCCCTCGCAGAGTAGATAGCTTGCCGATCTCGATGTTGGTTACCCCCACTTAGTCTCGATCACCACCGTAACAGGCTTCAGACGAGGATTATCAGCATCCCGCCTCGCTACCAGCCGAGTGCACACGACCACGGGAGAACAACAACCATGCATATGCAATGCAATACGGAATTTTGAATCTAGGTTGCTTGTCAAATTTGCTCATGGGTGTTGTTTCGGGGACCGTGATCCCGAAACAGCGGGTTGTCGCACGAGCGAAAGCCCAAAGCGAAAGCGGAAGACGAACGGTAAAACGGGAAAATGGTTGAAGTGAACAGTGTTCTCCCCCCCTCCCCTTGGGAGGCTGGGAGCCTTTATAGCAATCCAGATCAATCTGAAAGTACAAGAATGCCCTTCCAACTACTCTGTCATAATTACAACGATGCCCTACTCAACTACTCCATGGTTGTACGCCGCCTTTTCCGGCGCGAGGGGCATCATCGTAACTTCTTCGTCTGGCGGGCCCAGCGTCCCCTGGCTCCTTTTCCTGACCGGTGGGCCCGCTCCCTTCGACCCAGACTTCCGCCGACCTGCGAAAACCTATGAAAAACCGAAATCATGAAAGACAAAGACTCGCCGGAAACGCCGGGCTCCTTTCGCGCGAAAGCTTCCTTTCGCACGAAGGTTCCGCCTTCCCTTGGGCCACAAGCCGAGACGCGTGCTTCCGCGCGAATGCTTCTTTTCGCACGAAAGCTCCGCCTTACTCCGGTCCTGTGGACCGAAGCCGAGACGCGTGCTTCCGCGCGAATGCTTCCTTTCGCACGAAAGCTCCGCCTTCCCTTGGTCCATAAGCCGAAACGCGTGCTTCCGCGCGAATGCTTCCTTTCGCACGAAAGCTCCGCCTTACTCCGGTCCTGCGGACCGAAGCCGAGACGCGTGCTTCCGCGCGAATGCTTCCTTTCGCACGAAAACTCCGCCTTCCCTTGGTCCTCAAGCCAAAACGCGTGCCTCCGCGCGAATTATTCCTTTCGCACGAAAGCTCCGTCATCCTCCGGTCTTGCGGGGCCAGAGACGCTTGCTTTCGCGCGAATGGTGCCTTCCGCACGAAAGCGTCGACGTCTCTCGGTAAATGCGGGTCGGAGGCGCCTGCGGTCTGGGTGCCGCCCCAACAATAGCCCCTTACGGTTGAATCTGCAGCTCGCGAAGTTCGACCGTGTCCTTTCGCTAGGCGCCTACGCCCGCCAAGAAACCCTTCGTTTCGTTCCGAAGCTGAGGGTTTTTTTTTTTTTTTTTGATATAGAGGTATATATATTTTTTATTATTATTATTATTTATATTTTTGCTTAAGTCGTGTCGCAAACGCCTTTTCGTCTTCCTCGAAAACTGTGTGTCATGATGTAAAACCTCTGCGGCGCTTCGAATTCTGTGCCCGGGCGTCTCTTCGTCTCCCTCGGTGAACGTGTCGCAGGCCACTTGTATAAAAGCCTGGAGAGGGTACTCGGTCAGTCGACGCGTCCCCGCACCGCTGCTTCTCTTGCGTTTCGCTGCGACTTTCGCCTGACGCAACTTGCTTTCGACGGAGGGTGAATTCACCAGCTTGGATCGCTCGTCTTTCGCCCGCGGAGGTGTGTAGCTTTCATGTTCTGTCTCTTATCTGAATTCGTCTTCACATGTTGTGAATTGGTTGCTTGCTTTTGCTTGATTTCGCCTTTCTCCTCCCTCTTTTTTTTATTTTTTTTTCTTTCGCATATGCTGCTTGTTTATTTCTCCTTTCGCGCCATGTTAGATGGCGTCTTCCGACTCGACGTCGTCCACGAGCTCTTCTAGCGAAAGCTCCGGTGGTACCGAGTCCTCTCGCCGCGAACGCAGCGCGGAAGTGTCCATTGGATCTGGGGAAGCTCCGCGAATTCCGGATCACAGCGGAAGCGTGTCTGACGATGGGGACTCCGGTGTGGTTTCGGTTCCGAAATGGAGTCACTTGAAAACCACATGGCTCTGGGCCGAGACTACGCCGCCGTCACGGGTATCAAGGCGATCGGCCACAGCCTGGTCGACGCCGGATGCTCCCACATCGCTGACCTTCCGGTCAAAGAGGTGGATTATTATTGGCGAACCCCGGAGGCGGCGAAAGCTCTGGGCAAAAGATTTTTTGAAGAATTCTGGCTTGCGGGTGGTAACGACATGTCCCTTATGCAGGCTGCGGTGGCTCGTGGGAGGGTATTGCTTAACTATCGCTTAGTCTTTTTGCCTGGCTCATTTGATTGCTATCGCCCTCTTTGTTGCATCGCGCGGCTTCGGCCGGTGCTTTGTTTGAGATTTCATCCTTTTTGCAGACTCCGGAAGAGAAAGCGCACATTCGGCGCGTGTTCACGGATTTCATTTCCGAAAGACGGGCACGCGAAGCTGAGCCGGAAGACGAAGCAAGTACGCCTGCGCCTAATGATGAAGTGCCCGAGAGCTCGGCCGCGGCTACCGCTCGTGAACCGAATGTTCCTGAAGATGCCGCGGTAGATGAATGATGCTTCTAGGGCTTGTCTTTAAAGTGTTGGCTAGTTACTGTCCTTGGAACTCATGTAAATTTTGAAACTTAAGTTCGAATGTTGTATGTTGAACAGGGTGTGGATGCGGGAACGCCGGACGTTCTCGACATCTGCCCGTTAACGATTATGTCTGGCGATATCTGTGTTGGTGGTGACTTGTGGAGGAGCTATCGCACTAGATTTCCATTGGCGTCTCTTTCGGCATATGTGAGAAAGCGCGCCAGAAAACTTAGACGCACTGAAGAACGACTGCGGGCTTTTTATGAAACATTCAATCCGCGCGAATTGGAGTTGAGGCGAATGAGACGGGGGGCTTCTCGTGCTCCCCCAGGCTTCGACGGTGCGGCTTTCGTTAAGTTGGAGCCTGAAGATGCCGTGCCTTCGCCAGATAAAAGGCGATACAGTATTTTGCTTGGCCGCGAAAGTAGTTCGCGGCCCTGAATTGCATTGTACAAACTTCGCCCCACAAGTCCGATGTTGTAAGGAGTGTCGCAGTGTGTTGTGCCTTTCGTTGTTAAACTTTTTTGCGTTTGTGCGACTTTTTCATTCTTTCGCTTGAATGTGACTTGGACGATCGTGTGTCGTGCTAGGTCGTGTAGATTGCTTGGGTCTCGGGTGCTCTTTGCCGATAGACGCGCCCGCCCCCACACACTCTTTTTTGGGGGCGTTAGCCTGCGCGCGAGGGAGCTTTCGGTACGAGCCTCTCGGCCGATAGCAAAGACGCGCCCGCCCCCACACACTTAGGCGAGGGGCGTTAGCATTCGCGCGAGGGTGCTTTCGGTGCGAGCCCCTCGGCCGATAGCAACGACGCGCCCGCCCCCACACACTTAGGCGAGGGGCGTTAGCATTCGCGCGAGAGAGCTTTCGGTGCGAGCCCCTCGGCCGATAGCGAAGACGCGCCCGCCCCCAGACACTTAGGCGAGGGGCGTTAGCATTCGCGCGAGGGAACTTCCGTTGCGGGCCCCTCGGCCGATAGCATAGACGCGCCCGCCCCCACACACTTAGGCGAGGGGCGTTAGCATTCGCGCGAGGGTGCTTTCGGTGCGAGCCCCTCGGCCGATAGCGAAGACGCGCCCGCCCCCAGACACGAAAGCGAGGGGCGTTAGCATTCGCGCGAGGGAACTTCCGTTGCGAGCCCCTCGGCCGATAGCATAGACGCGCCCGCCCCCACACACTTAGGCGAGGGGCGGTAGCATTCGCGCGAGGGAACTTCCGGTACGAGCCCCTCGGCCGATAGCATAGACGCGCCCGCCCCCACACACTTAGGCGAGGGGCGCTAGCATTCGCGCGAGGGAACTTCCGGTGCGAGCCCCTCGGCCGATAGCATAGACGCGCCCGCCCCCACACACTTAGGCGAGGGGCGTTAGCATTCGCGCGAGAGAGCTTTCGGTGCGAGCCCCTCGGCCGATAGCAAAGACGCGCCCGCCCCCAGACACGAAAGCGAGGGGCGTTAGCATTCGCGCGAGGGAACTTCCGTTGCGAGCCCCTCGGCCGATAGCATAGACGCGCCCGCCCCCACACACTTAGGCGAGGGGCGGTAGCATTCGCGCGAGGGAACTTCCGGTGCGAGCCCCTCGGCCGATAGCATAGACGCGCCCGCCCCCACACACTTAGGCGAGGGGCGCTAGCATTCGCGCGAGGGAACTTCCGGTGCGAGCCCCTCGGCCGATAGCATAGACGCGCCCGCCCCCACACACTTAGGCGAGGGGCGTTAGCATTCGCGCGAGGGTGCTTTCGGTGCGAGCCCCTCGACCGATAGCGAAGACGCGCCCGCCCCCAGACACGAAAGCGAGGGGCGTTAGCATTCGCGCGAGGGAACTTCCGTTGCGAGCCCCTCGGCCGATAGCATAGACGCGCCCGCCCCCACACACTTAGGCGAGGGGCGGTAGCATTCGCGCGAGGGAACTTCCGGTACGAGCCCCTCGGCCGATAGCATAGACGCGCCCGCCCCCACACACTTAGGCGAGGGGCGCTAGCATTCGCGCGAGGGAACTTCCGGTGCGAGCCCCTCGGCCGATAGCATAGACGCGCCCGCCCCCACACACTTAGGCGAGGGGCGTTAGCATTCGCGCGAGAGAGCTTTCGGTGCGAGCCCCTCGGCCGATAGCAAAGACGCGCCCGCCCCCAGACACGAAAGCGAGGGGCGTTAGCATTCGCGCGAGGGAACTTCCGTTGCGAGCCCCTCGGCCGATAGCATAGACGCGCCCGCCCCCACACACTTAGGCGAGGGGCGGTAGCATTCGCGCGAGGGAACTTCCGGTGCGAGCCCCTCGGCCGATAGCATAGACGCGCCCGCCCCCACACACTTAGGCGAGGGGCGCTAGCATTCGCGCGAGGGAACTTCCGGTGCGAGCCCCTCGGCCGATAGCATAGACGCGCCCGCCCCCACACACTTAGGCGAGGGGCGTTAGCATTCGCGCGAGGGTGCTTCGGTGCGAGCCCCTCGGCCGATAGCGAAGACGCGCCCGCCCCCAGACACGAAAGCGAGGGGCGTTAGCATTTGCGCGAAGGCGCTTGATAATTCGGTTGACAAAAATGTCTTTATGAACGCAACATGGGGGGCATACAATCGACTATGATTATGATATTGCTCGTATTGCTGTCCAGCCGCATGCACGGCTTGGTCCATTTCCTATCTTTGGTTTGAGATGGGAAAGCCACCCGATAGTACTACCACCTATAGTTACCAGATTGGTGACGATAGGTGGACGCGATGCCGATGACACAATCATAAAAGCAAAAGCGTAGCTCCTGATGCTTCCTATTCGCATTTTCGATAATGAGCTGGCTACTTGGAACTAACATTTTGAAGAGTCTCGGTAGTTTAGGATGGATGGGAGGCTTGCACTTTGGTGCCAATTTATACTGCCGTGCCCATGGTACAGGACGGCTGCATTTACTCACCTGGCCGTATTTGTGAGCATTTGGTAGGTGAAGGGTTAGTACAACATTTACGTTTTTGCGGCTGTAAATGCTTGCCAGCTTTTGTTTGTTTTGTCCTATTAGGGCTGATGGGCTTGGCCTCCGCTGCCGCTCTCCCCTTTCGGTGATGGGGGCTGGTTTCACATAGCCCGTAGGCTTTCGTTCCGCCCTCTCGTTTTGTCGGAGGGTCGGTTTTCATATGGCCCGAAGGCTTTCGTTCCACCCTCGCATTTTGTCGGTGGGTCGGTTTTCATGTAGCCCGCAGGCTTTCGTTCCGCCCTCGCATTTTGTCGGAGGGTCGGTTTTCATATAGCCCGCAGGCTTTCGCTCCGCCCTCGCATTTTGTCGGAGTGTCGGTTTTCATATAGCCCGCAGGCTTTCGCTCCGCCCTCTCGTTTTGTCGGAGGGTCGGATTTCACATAGCCCGCAGGCTTTCGCTCCGCCCTCTCGTTTTGTCGGAGGGTCGGATTTCACATAGCCCGTAGGCTTTCGTTCCGCCCTCACATTTTGTCGGAGGGTCGGATTTCACATAGCCCGCAGGCTTTCGCTCCGCCCTCTCGTTTTGTCGGAGGGTCGGATTTCATGTAGCCCGCAGGCTTTCGCTCCGCCCTCTCGTTTTGTCGGAGGGTCGGATTTCACATAGCCCGCAGGCTTTCGCTCCGCCCTCTCGTTTTGTCGGAGGGTCGGATTTCATGTAGCCCGCAGGCTTTCGCTCCGCCCTCTCGTTTTGTCGGAGGGTCGGATTTCACATGGCCCGCAGGCTTTCGAGATTGTCGCTGGATGGAAGGGGTCTATTTTGCCCTACCTCCTCGACATTCTCTTTTTATCACATTTTGTTGACGAATGTCTCAACCTTATGCTTGGTTGATTTCGTCTTCGACCGATTCGCATGACATTTTTGGGGAATTACGGCTACTTTAGTAATGTAGCGGTTACATTCGGCTGCCTCGTTAAAAAACCTCGCACCCCGATGATGGGCTTCCCCGGCGAGGAAAAAGAGCACAGCCGACATTTGTTTACAAAAATGGTGAAAGAGAGAGAAATTACACCACAGTCGAAAAGGAGATGAATTACGGGTGGAAACGGCGCAGATTGCTCGCGTTCCATGTGTGAGCTGATACTTCGCCCTTGCCATTCATCAACCGGAATACACCGGGCGCTGCCATGCTTGCCACGACGAAAGGGCCTTGCCACTGCGATTGCAGCTTGCCTTGCTTATCTGGCTGCCGAATGGTGACCATGTCGCCAGGCTTGATGTCCTTCCGGATTATCGTCTTGTCCCTGTGATGCTTCGTTTCGGCGTGGTACTTTTCAAGGTTGTCTGCAGCCTGCAGTCTTACTTCTTCGACGGTGTCGAGCTCGACGTGTCTTTGCTCTTCAGTAGTTGGGGTCATTTCGGTTCGGAAGGAACCCAGCTTTACTTCTTCCGGGGTTACTGCTTCCTCGCCGTAAAGTAGCCTGAATGGGGTGAAGCCGGTAGCTCTGGACCGTGAAATGTTGTGTCCCCATACAGCTGTTGTTAGGGTGTTGGCCCACTTGCCTTTCGGCGAGTCGTAGAATGTTTTCGAAATTGCCGAAAAGATTAAGCCATTCGCTCTTTCGACAGCCCCGTTTGCTTGCGGGTAATTTACAGAAGCGAAATTGAGCTTGATGCTGAGTTCATCACAAAAATTCCTGAATTCGGCGCAATCGAACTGCTTCCCATTGTCGCAGGTGATGAATGACGGAACACCGAAGCGACAGATTATCCTCTGCCAGACGAACTTAGTTAAAGAGGTGGAAGTTATGCTAGCAAGGGCCTTCGCTTCCACCCATTTGGTGAAATACTCAAGAGCTACCGCTGCAAAACGCAAGTTGCCCGGGGCTGCTGGTAGTGGGCCAACTATGTCGATGCCCCACCTCTGCAATGGCCAGGTCGGCACTATCGGCGTGGTTTCGTTTGCTGGCGCTTTCTGATTTTTGGCGAACATCTGGCAACCTTTGCAACGTTTGACCAGCTCTTTGGCATCTGATGCGGCGGAAGGCCAGTAGAATCCTTGTCTCATTGCTCGGTGCGCTATCTCGTGAGGTCCCCTATGCGCTCCGCACATTCCGGCATGCATTTCTTCGAGCAGTTGAATGCCTTCGCGCTGGCTTATGCATTTCAGAAGAGGTGCTGTTATTCCATTTTTGAACAACTGCTCTCCGATGATTGCGTAACCTTTCGCCCTGCTGGCCATTCTTTCGGCATCCTTCCTAGACTGTGGCTCGTAAGTTCCAGTTAAATAGGCGAATATCTGTGACCTCCAGTCATCACTGACGATAGCATGTATCGAGTCTGGATGTTCTTCTTGCTCTTTCACGGCTTTTGCCGAAAGGACCTGATAGAACACATCTGATGGCAGCGGTAGATTTTGTGCTGCGGCTTTGGCCAGCTCGTCTGCCTCTGCGTTTTCGGCCCTTGGAATGTGTCGCAGGGTGAAACCAGTGAAATGTTTCTCCATTCTTCTGATTGCCGCCAGATACTTGGCTAGCTCTGGCTCTCTTGCAGTGAAGTCCTTTTCGGCATGACCGACAACCACCTGAGAATCCGACTTGACTATGCATCTTCTCGCTCCGATTGCTCGAAGCTTTCGTAAACCCAGCAATACGGCTTCATATTCGGCGGTGTTGTTGGTTGTGAGGAATTGCAGCCTTGCGGCGAATCTGACCTTCGGTCCTCTTGGTGGTGTAAGGATCGCTGAGATTCCGGCTCCGGCCATTCCCCATGCGCCGTCGCAATTCACAGTCCAGACGGGCTCTTCGAATTCGAGTGTGGTGTCGAAAGCAGCAGGGGTCCAATCTGCTATGAAGTCCGCCAATGCCTGCGATTTGATTGCGGATCGATGTTGGAAATCTATCACATATTCGTTTAGCTCTGCAGCCCATTTGCCAATTCGGCCGACGGCTTCATTGTTGCGAAACAGGGCTTCTAACGGCTGAGCCGATAGGACTATGATGTGGTGAGACTGAAAGTAATGCTTCAGCTTTCGGGAGGCCATTAGTACTGTATAGGCTATCTTCTCTAGCTCTGAGTAGTTCAGCTTTGCGCCCGAAAGGGCCTCGGAAACAAAATAGATTGGGAACTGCGTCATCTTGTTTTCGTGCTCCTTTTCTTCCACCAGCACCGCGCTTACAGTGGCGTGAGACGCTGCGAGATACAACAAGAGCGTTGCTTCCGGCGACGGCTTGGACAGCGTGGTTAGCTTGGTCAAATACTCCTTTAGCTGCTGAAAAGCTTGGTGCTGCTCTTCCCCCCAATCGAAGGGGTCGGAGCTACGCAGAGTTCGGAAGAAAGGCAGCCCTCTTTCGGCGGACCTTGCGATGAATCTGTTCAAAGAAGCCAGTCTTCCTGTCAACTTTTGCACTTGCTTTCGGCTTGAGGGTGGTTGCATATTGATGATTGCCGCTATCTTGTCAGGGTTGGCTTCAATTCCCCTTGCCGATACTAGACAACCCAGGAGCTTGCCTTTCTTGATGCCGAAAATACACTTGTCAGGGTTGAGCTTCAGACCGCTCTTTCGGAGATTGCCGAAAGTCTCGAGCAAGTCTGCTTGATGATCTTCCTGTCTATCGCTCTTGACCACTATATCGTCAACGTAAGCCAGCAAGTTTTTCTTTTGCTTCTGGCTTTCGAATACTTTGTCAGTCATCCTTGAGAAAGTAGGACCTGCATTCCGCAGCCCTTCCGGCATTCGCCGATAGCAGTAAGTACCCATAGGGGTGATGAAACTGGTTTTCTCCTCATCGTCGGGATGAAGCCAAATCTGGTGATAGCCTGAAAAACAATCTAGCAAGCTCATTATTTCACAACCGGATGCAATGTCGACAAGCTTGTCGATACGAGGCAAAGGGTACGGGTCCTTCGGGCAGCATTTGTTGAGGTCGGTGAAATCGACGCACATTCGCCATTTTCCATTCTTCTTTTTCACCAACACGACATTTGCCAGCCATTCGGGATACTGGACCGGTCGGATTACTCCCGCATCGAGTAATCTTTGTACTTCGGCTTTCGCCGCGTCTGCCCTTTCGTTTGACATTTTTCTCAGTTTTTGCTTTCTGGGCTTAGCGCTGCTTGCGATGTTCAAACTGTGTTGGGCGAGATCTCTGCTTACGCCTTGCAAGTCGCTTGCAGACCAAGCGAAAATGTCATCATTGCTCGCAAGGAAGGATGCCAAAGCGTTCCTTTCTTCTTCCGGCATGCTTGACCCAATATGCACGGCTCTTTCGGGCCTGGAGGCCGCGAGCGGGATCGTTATCGTTTCTTCGGCTGCCCCAACCTTGTATTCCGACGTGCTGACGATAGCGTGCTCTTCGGTGGTTGTTTGCATTTCGTCTTTGTTTGCCACCTCATTGATGAGGCTGTAGCCTGGGGTTGGTTTTCCCTCAATCCTTCTGGAAGCTTGCTGATCTCCATGTACGGCGATGATGCCGAAAGGGGATGGCATCTTCATGCATAGGTAGCTTTGCTTGATGATAACGTTGAACCTGTTGGTGAAACCTCTGCCGAAAATGGCAGTATACGGGTAGTCCATGTTTACTATGTCGAATGTTAGTGTCTCAGTGCGGACTCTTTCTCCTTCGGCGAAGGATACAGGGATCTGCTTTTTGCCGATAGCATCGATCTTTCTTCCTCCGAACCCGTACAGCGAATTTCCGGCGGGGTCCAAACTGCGTCTGTCGAATCCCATTGCCTCGAAAGCTTTTACGAACAAAATGTCTGCTGAGCTTCCGGTATCAATCAGAATGTTGTGCAAAGTGAAGCCGGCCACGTTGGCTGTGGCGACGAAAGCGTCGCAATGCGGGTAGTCGCGGACTTTGAAGTCGGACTCGTCGAAACATATCGGCGCTAGTGACCAAGCTGGCCTGTTTAGTGGAAGCCTTGGTGATACTGTCTGGACTCTTCGGTGGTAGTCCCTTCTAGCTCTCTTGCTTTCGTGCTCTAGGTTAGATCCGCCCGTGATAGCGAAAATGTGCCCTCTTGACGGAAGGATGTTGTTGATTGCGCTAGCTTCATTTTCCATCTCCTGCACCTGATGGAAACCCGGCTGTGCTTGCTGCCCCTGAGGCTGGGTCTGAACCGGAAGCGCTGGCGGCGGCGTTGGCTGACGCTGGTAGTGCATGGGTGACGAAACTGCCACCGACTGTGGTGCGAAAACCGGAAGCTGGTAACTCTGATACGCCGGATTGTACCAATGCAAGTTTTGGGGATGCATGTACTGCGGGGGGTGCACTGGCGTGCTTGTGTAATTGCCGCGTGTTGTTGCCGCTGCTGCCGGGTCTTGGGAATTGTGGAAGACATGCTTGGAGCTTTCGGCGGAGGCTGACATTTGATCCTTATCTTTCAGTTCTTTCGCCATTTTGCTGTATTTGCAATCCCGAGTGGTATGGCCGAAATTGCCGTCACAAATGACGCAATATGGTGGCCTGGGTCCTCTTCCGCGGCCTCTACCGTCTCGGCCGCCGCGTCCTGTCCTTCCGCCGCGTCCTCCGCGGAAAGGCTGATCAAACCCTCCTTGGGGCTGAGGGTCGGCCATATCGGGCCTCACCGTTCCTGCCGCTGATTGCGCTGGTTCCTCCTGTAAACTGTTGATTGACCGAAAAGGCCTAACAATTCTTTGATTGGGCACGGGCGGTGGTCGACTTGCTTTCGTCGCTTGCCTCTGTATCATTCGGGCAGCCTTACGTCGCCGAAAGTCGTCGTCCGACCTCGCGTACGCATTCATCACATCGAACAATTCCTTAACATCTTTCGGTGGCTCTCTCGACAGCTGAGCGGCGCACTGTCCGGTCCCCAAGCCTTCAATGGCTGCTGCGATCACCGCGGCTTCCGGCACGTTCGGAGCTTGAGCTTTTAGCTGAATGAAACGCTTGAGGTACTCCGAAAGTGGCTCGTCGTCTTGCTGGGTGCAATTCATGAGGTCCCGCGTGGTCTTGACATCCGGTCGGAATCCTTGGAAAGTGGCCAGCAGCTCGGCTTTCAGCTGTGCCCACGAATAGATGGACAGTGGCTTGAGAGTGGTGTACCAATCGTGAGCCACGTCTTCGACCGCCAAGATGAGAGATTTTGCTAGAGCCTGACTGTCCCCGCCTGCCGAAAAGACAGCTGTCTCATAGCTTGCCAAGAACTTGCGCGGGTTCGCTTTACCGTCGAAAGTCGGAATGCGAGGCTTGTAATTGAGTGGCCACGGATGGGCTTGCAACTCCCTCGAAAGTGGAGAGGTTTCGTCGATGGCGTTGCCGAAAGCTGGCGGTCGTTCTCGCCTCGCTATGAAAATATTTTCCTGGGCTATCGGGATTGGGTCCGCCCCAGCCCTCTGCAACTCTTGAATTTCCCGCTCGAGTTGCCTTCTCTGTGCCTCAGCTCGCCGAATGGCGTTGCGAGTTTCGTCCTCTCTTGCTTTTGCTGCTAACCGCTGCTGCAGCTGATCTCTTTGCGACAACAGCCTCTCGATTTCGTCTTGTTGTTGTGCCAAGGTCTGGATTGCTTGGGCGTGTCTTGTGATTTCGTCAGCGTCATCATCCTCTTCGCCGAATTCGTCCTCGACAAGGCCTTCCGGTGTTCCATCTCTGCCGAAAGTACGCTGATCCTGGGGTTGTACATTCTGGCTCGTCGATGCTCCCGGTCCCTGCTGTGGCTGGGTCTCTATCGCTAGAGCGCCACCGAAAGCTGGTGGCTCGTTGGCTGTGCTTGGTGGGACTTGGCTGGCTGGAACTGAAGCCGCGATGATGCCGGAGGCATCCTTCCTCGCGGCGATAGTCTCCAGATTGTCGACCGCTTTCGGCGCTTTCCTTGGTGGCATGGTAAGCTCGGGCGACAACCACGGTGGGCGCCAATGTTGTTTCGGGGACCGTGATCCCGAAACAGCGGGTTGTCGCACGAGCGAAAGCCCAAAGCGAAAGCGGAAGACGAACGGTAAAACGGGAAAATGGTTGAAGTGAACAGTGTTCTCCCCCCCTCCCCTTGGGAGGCTGGGAGCCTTTATAGCAATCCAGATCAATCTGAAAGTACAAGAATGCCCTTCCAACTACTCTGTCATAATTACAACGATGCCCTACTCAACTACTCCATGGTTGTACGCCGCCTTTTCCGGCGCGAGGGGCATCATCGTAACTTCTTCGTCTGGCGGGCCCAGCGTCCCCTGGCTCCTTTTCCTGACCGGTGGGCCCGCTTCCTTCGACCCAGACTTCCGCCGACCTGCGAAAACCTATGAAAAACCGAAATCATGAAAGACAAAGACTCGCCGGAAACGCCGGGCTCCTTTCGCGCGAAAGCTTCCTTTCGCACGAAGGTTCCGCCTTCCCTTGGGCCACAAGCCGAGACGCGTGCTTCCGCGCGAATGCTTCTTTTCGCACGAAAGCTCCGCCTTACTCCGGTCCTGTGGACCGAAGCCGAGACGCGTGCTTCCGCGCGAATGCTTCCTTTCGCACGAAAGCTCCGCCTTCCCTTGGTCCATAAGCCGAAACGCGTGCTTCCGCGCGAATGCTTCCTTTCGCACGAAAGCTCCGCCTTACTCCGGTCCTGCGGACCGAAGCCGAGACGCGTGCTTCCGCGCGAATGCTTCCTTTCGCACGAAAACTCCGCCTTCCCTTGGTCCTCAAGCCAAAACGCGTGCCTCCGCGCGAATTATTCCTTTCGCACGAAAGCTCCGTCATCCTCCGGTCTTGCGGGGCCAGAGACGCTTGCTTTCGCGCGAATGGTGCCTTCCGCACGAAAGCGTCGACGTCTCTCGGTAAATGCGGGTCGGAGGCGCCTGCGGTCTGGGTGCCGCCCCAACAATGGGTAAGCTTCTTCACACGCTTTTTAGGGCGGTTATCTTAACCACGTCTGACAAGCCTATATGCATAGCATAAATTAAACATGGCATATGGTACAATGCAATGCAAAGACAACCCCCTTTCACCTTTTGACAAAGTTACTTAGATCAAGCACATTTAGCTCACTTCGCAATCTACAAAGAGTGTTTTCATCTAGGGGTTTTGTGAAGATATCCGCCAATTGATCTTCGGTTCTAACTCCCTCTAAGGATATATCTTTCTTTGAAACATGATCTCTAAGGAAGTGATGGCGAATATCTATATGCTTTGTGCGAGAGTGTTGAACTGGGTTGTTAGCAAGCTTAACCGCGCTCTCATTGTCACACAACAAAGGTACCCTTTCTAGAACTACACCATAGTCTAAAAGGGTTTGTTTCATGTAAAAAATTTGTGCACAACAAGCACCCGCGGCTATGTATTCCGCCTCGGCGGTAGACAAGGCCACACTATTTTGCTTCTTTGAACTCCATGACACTAGTGATCTCCCAAGCAAATGGCACCCTCCGGATGTGCTTTTTCTATCTACTTTGCAACCCGCGTAATCCGAATCGGAATACCCAACGAGTTGGAAATTAGCTCCTTTGGGATACCAAAGGCCAAAGCTTGGGGTGTGCTTTAGGTACCTAAGGATTCTTTTCACCGCTACAAGATGTGATTCCCTAGGGTCGGCTTGAAACCGAGCACACATGCACACACTAAACATGATGTCGGGCCTAGATGCGGTCAAATATAACAAACTACCAATCATAGAGCGGTAGAGAGTTTGGTCAACCGGGTTACCTCCCACATCTAGGTCGAGATGTCCATTTGTTGGCATTGGAGTCTTGATAGGCTTGCAATCATCCATGTTGAAGCGCTTGAGGAGGTCTTTTGTATACTTCTCTTGAGATATGAAAGTCCCCTCCTTCAATTGCTTGACTTGGAAGCCTAGGAAGAATGTGAGCTCTCCAATCATGGACATTTCGAACTCCTTTGACATCAAGTCACCAAATTCCTTGCAATAGGCTTCATTTGTTGACCCGAAGATAATATCATCAACATAGACTTGACAAATGAAGATCTCTCCATCAAGCTTCTTGGTGAATAGTGTGGTGTCAACCATCCCAATGGTGAAGCCCTTCTCAATGAGGAAGTCCCGAAGGCGCTCGTACCATGCTCTTGGGGCTTGCTTGAGCCCATATAGCGCCTTGGACAACCTATAAACATGATTAGGATATCTAGGGTCTTTGAAACCGGGAGGTTGATCAACATAGACTAGTTCATTTATGAAGCCATTTAAAAATGCACTTTTCACATCCATTTGATATAATTTAATGTCATGATGTGATGCATATGCAAGGAGGATACGAATGGCTTCGAGTCTTGCAACCGGTGCAAAGGTCTCTCCAAAATCCAAGCCTTCAACTTGACAGAACCCCTTTGCCACTAGCCTATGCCTTGTTTCTAACAACCTTGGCTTGATCATCTTGCTTGTTTCTAAACACCCATTTTGTTCCAATGACTCTTGCGCCTTTAGGTCGCTCTTCAAGTGTCCAAACTTGGTTGCGGGTGAAGTTGTTTAGTTCTTCATGCATAGCATTCACCCAATCCAGATCACCTAGAGCTTCATCTACAATGGTAGGCTCAACAAGAGACACAAAGGAGTGATGTTCAATAAATAAAGCAAGTTTTTGAGATCGAGTCATTACACCCCTTGTTGGACTCCCTATGATGAGTTCTTGAGGATGAGCTTGTAGTAGAGGAGTAGTCCTTTGATCAACCACTTGAGGGGCCGCTTGTGGAGCACCAACATCTTGATCTTGTACTACCATTTGATCATGGGAGACATGAGTATCTTCATTTGGATCCCTCCCATCTTTGTCATCATCAAGTGGTACATTGGATGAGGATGGCTTGTCAATGACTTGCACATCATCATCATCATCTTTAGGCTTGATGGCTCCAATCGGCATGTTCTTCATTGCCTCCCTCAATGGTTCATCACCTACATCATCAAGATTTTCATGCTCTCCTTGAGAGCCATTAGATTCATCGAATTCCACATCATATGTTTCTTCTACCATCCCGGTGGCATGGTTGAATACTCGATATGCTTTGGACTTCAATGAGTAACCAACAAGAAAACCAATATCACATCGGCGTTGGAACTTCCCTAGGTGTTGGCGCTTCTTGTAGATGTAGCATTTGCACCCAAACACTCTAAAGAACGATACATCCGACTTCTTGTTGTTGAGTAGCTCATAGGGGGTCTTGCCAAGGAGACGATGGGGGAACAACCGGTTTGATGAATAGCAAGCGGTGTTGATTGCTTCCGCCCAAAATCTTTCCGGTGTAGTATACTCATCTAACATAGTCCTTGCTAGGGTGATTAGTGTTCGGTTCTTCCTCTCGACTACCCCATTTTGTTGTGGTGTGTAGGTTGCGGAGACTTCATGCTTGATCCCAACTTCATCACAATATTGCTCAATGTGGGTGTTGTCGAGCTCCCTTCCATTGTCACTTCTTATTTTCTTGATTTTCAAGTCAAACTCATTTTGGGCTCTCTTGGCAAACTTCTTGAATGAAGGGGTTGCTTCGGATTTGTCATGAAGAAAGAATACCCAAGTGTATCTAGAGTAGTCATCAACAATCACTAGGCAATAGAGGTTTCCTCCCAAGCTAGCATATGTTGTTGGTCCAAATAGATCCATGTGTAGCAATTCTAGCTCTCTTGATGTTGACACAAAGGCTTTGGTTGGATGAGTGTTTGCAACTTGCTTGCCGGCTTGACATGCACTACACAATTTGTCCTTCTCAAATTTGACATCTTTCAAGCCCCTAACCAAATCCTTCTTCAATAGCTTGTTGAGAGTGTTCATTCCAACATGTGCTAATCTTCTATGCCATAGCCAACCAAGTGATTGCTTAGTGAACAAACATGTCTTCAAGTTGGCATCTTCGGAGGTGAAATCAACTAGATAGAGATTGTTGTATCTAAAGCCTTTGAATATCACTTGTGTATCTTCTTTCTTGGTTACAACCACTTCCTTGTCGGTGAACAAACATTGAAAGCCAAGATCACATAGTTGCCCAACGGATAGCAAGTTGAAGCTCAATGATGCAACTAGAAGCACATTGGAGATGGTATGATCATTTGATATTGCCACTTTGCCCAATCCCTTGACATTGCCCTTAGAGTTGTCACCAAATGTAATTTTTTCTTGGTCATTGACATTCTCTTCTAGTGAGGTGAACATCCGGGGATCACCGGTCATATGTTGTGTGCAACCACTATCAATCACCCAATGAGATCCACCGGTCTTGTAGTTCACCTACACACATAAGAAATCAAGCTTGAGCTTTTGGGACCCAAACTTGTTGCGGTCCCTTAACCTTCTCTACTAGTGACTTTGCAACCCAAATTTGCTTTGGCCTATTCTTGTTAGGAGGCCCCATGAACATGACTTTCATCTTGCCACTAGAGTCTTGTCTAAGCATGTAGTGAGCATTGAAAGCAAAGGGCCTAGCATGCTTGGGCAAGGGTGTTGGTTTAGGCTCTTCACAACTATGAGCAAAGTGTCCTTCCTTTCCACACTCATAGCATCTTCCAATCTTCTTCTTCTTTGGCTTTGTGATGCTCTTGCGTTGCTTCATCTTCTCCTCAAGGAATCCAATGCCATTTCTATTTGTCTTCATGACCGTGTTCATGAGTAGCTCACTTTGAAGACATTGTCCCTTGGTGAATTTCTTCAACCTAGTGGTGAGGTGCTCCTTCTCTCTCTTGAGCTTGTCATTTTCTTGTTGGAGCTCTAATTGAGATGGTGTCATCTTGTAATCTCTCTCCATCTTCAATCTCTTGTTCTCTTCTTTTAGCATGTCAAGCTCAAGTGTCATGCTATATTCATCATCTTGGGTCTCAACAATGACTTGCTTTGTGGTGGCAAGCTACTCTAGATCAACCTTGAGCTTTGCATTCTCATTCTTGATCTTGACATAATCATCATAGTGATCGGCCACAACCACATTTTTGCCCTTGCCACTAGCTCTTTGCTCATCATGCTCACTAACCAAGTCCTCACAAGATGTTGCTATGTCACACTTAACAACAAGGTTAGGAGCATCAAGTGTCTCATCTGAAAGCATATCATAAGCAATGGTAAGAGTATCATAATCTACTTTCACTTGAGTGTATTGTTCTTTGAGCAATTGATAACTAGTGGTAAAGTCACTATGCACCTTATCAAGTTTCTCATTTTTAGCTTTGAGCTCTTTGTTAGAGGACTTGAGCTCCTTGATAGTGGATGACATAGTAGCAAGTTCATTTTTTAACTCATCACTAGCATGAATAGCATGATCACATTTTTCAATAAGAGATTCATTTTCATCAACAAGCTTCTCATTTTTAGCTCTAGTCTTTCTTATGATTTTAGAATAGTCATTTAGCAATTTGACAAGTTCATCATAAGTGGGAGCCTCAAATTCACCATCACTATCACTATCACTAGAGTCATCATCGTTTTGTACCTTTCGGTCACCCTTGGCCATAAGGCATAGGTGTGTAGATGATGATGGCGACGGTGGTGGTGGTGGTGTAGAGGAGCCAATGACTAGAGCGGCCACCTTCTCCTTCTCATCATCACTATCTTCATTTGATGAGCCACCGGAGGATTCAATGTCGGTGAGCCAATCACCAACAATGTATGCTTTACCACCTTTCTTGTGGTATTGCTTCTTCTTGCCATCTTTGTTCTTGTAGGGCTTGTCATTCTTCTTCTCATCTTCACTTGATGAGTCATACTTCTTGCCCTTGTTCTTGTTCTTGTAGTTATCCTTCTTGGGCTTGGTGCATTGGTGAGCAAGATGGCCAAGCTCACCGCAATTGTAGCAATCCATTTCGGAGATTGGCCTCCTCTTGCTACTTGTGAAGAACTTCTTCTTCCTTGAGTCAAAATTGACTCCATTCTTGTGAAGCTTCTTCAACATCTTTGTGGTTCTTCTCACCATGAGAGCAATGTTGGAATCATCTTCTTCATCACTTGTGCTCTCATGATGCACCACAATGGCCTTGGACTTGCCCTTCTTGTCATGCCTAGCTTTGAAGGCCATGTCCTTCTTCTTGTCGGTGGAGGAGCCACCACTTGGTGTGATGTGCATGTACATCTCATGCGCATTGATCTTTCCCAAGATTTGAGTTGGTGTAGCGGTGGAAAGATCACCTTGATGTAGCACCGTCACGATGTGTCCATACTTCTCAATTGGAAGGACACAAAGAATCTTCCTCACAACATCGGATGGTTGCATTTGTGTGAGGCCAAGTCCATTAAGCTCTTCTACAAGAACATTCAACCGTGAGTACATTTCATTTGCACTTTCATTTGCATGCATATCAAAAGAGTGAAGCTTTTGCATAACTAAATGATAGCGTTCCTCACGCTCACTCTTGGTTCCCTCATGGAGCACACAAATGTTTTCCCATAGATCATGGGCATTTTTGTGGTTTCGAACACGGTTGAACACATCTTTGCAAATGCATCTAAAAAGAATGTTTTTGGCCTTTGCATTCCATTTCTCATTTTCCTCCTCATTAGGAGTGAGGCTTGTGCTTTCTTTGGGCTTGGCAAAGCCGGTTATGGCGGCATCGCGGCATTTTACATCAACCGCTTCTAGGTACGACTCCATACGGATTTTCCAATAAGGAAAGTCGTCTCCCTCGAACATGGGAGGTGGTCCATCACCTCCGGACATCTTAACTCTAGGCGGTTAAGCCTAAATCGAGAGCACGAGGCTCCGATACCAATTGAAAGGATCAAGATGCCCAAGAGGGGGGGTGAATTGGGCTTCTCTAAAATTACTTGCAAGAAAATAAACCTATCAAGCTCCAATTAACCCCCTAGTGCCTAGAAGTGTGTTTCTCTTTAATCTAATGCACAAAAGACCAAGTCTATGCCATTCTTACTCTAGCAAAGCAATTCAATAGTGAATGAACAACAAGAATAATGCGGAATTGAATTGCTTGAAAGTAAATGCGTAAGTAAGGGAGTAGAGATGACAAGACGATCTTTTTGCCGAGGTATCGAGGTGTCGGCACACCCCCTAGTCCTCGTTGGAGCACCCGCGCAAGGGTATCGCTCCCCCTTGATCTGCGCAAGGATCAAGTGCTCACTACGAGCTGATTCTTCGCCGCTCCGGCCCGGTGAATCGCTCACTACCGGTCACAACTTGACTTGGGTCATCCACAATGCCTCCGGATGATCACCAAGCTCTCCGATCGCCACCAAGCCGTCTAGGTGATGCCGATCACCAAGAGTAACAAGCTAGAACTCTCACTTGACCAACACAAGGCCAAAGAGATGGATGGATGCACACTTGCTACTCAATTCTCACTAGGAGGTGTCTAATTCTCACAATTAGCAAATCACTCAACCTCACTAGGGCTCTTGCACTCACTCACACTCACAAGGTGTTTCTCAGCTGATGGAAGTGGCAAGAACACTCAAATGGATGGAGGGAAGGAAGTATATATACTCCCCCAACCGGCCATCCAAAAACAGGACAAAATTGGGTTTCTGCGGGGGCATCGGACGCTCCGATGCCTAGCATCGGACGCGCCGATGACCTCGACCAACGGTCGACTGAACCAGTTTGTCAGACATGTTTATGGAGCATCGGACACTGTGGAGCTTCCGATGCCCTTGCACCGGACGCGTCCGATGCCAAAAGGACCTCTCTGGAACCTCTCTGCATGGCCATCGGACGCTGGCCCTCAGCGTCCGATGCCAGCGTCTGATGCCCCCCACAGTTCACTCCCAAGTGAACAGTGACACCGGACGATCCGATGTGGCTCCATCGGAGCCTCCGATGCCACGCACCAGACCAAACCCTAGGTCGGTGTGGGCATCGGAGCCTCCGATGCCCACTGATCCAGCATCCGATGCCCATACCAAGGGCAAGATCAACTCGGATCGCGACGTGGTCTTAACGACTTTTGTTCCTCTCGACATAAGGCATCTCTCTGCGCTACCTAGGGCTATGAAATAACAAGTGTGTAACACCTCTGGTGTTTAAGCATGTAATTAACTTGACATATCATCATTAGCATCATTAATCATCTTGATCATGAATTCATGTGTATGCATTTGCTTAGTGTATCATTTTATGTGATGTACCTCTATTGCAAAAACCCTTATTAGCCCACTTCTTCCTATAGGGGCAAAATGGTAATTTCACCTCTGTGCCTAGTTCTATGTAATTCTTGTTCAAATTTAGTGCCCTGATGTTTGTTGCTTTGATCAAAGTTCAAAAGTCAGATTTGATTTGATTTTCCTTTTGCAAAACCCTAAAATCCCAAATCCTGAATTTATTCCCTTTTTGATAACTTTTTCAAAATTCAAAATTTTGAGTTGGTTCAAAAAGCAAAGTTGTGAATCTGACCTAGAGGAACAACTTTGGTATTTACAGATTTCCATGTTTCTATATAAAATTTGAAGTAATTTCAAATTCATTCAAATTCCAGTTTTTGTCCCCTTTTTAGTTTTAAAAATTTATTCAAAAACTATTGAGTTTCAGAAAAAGTGTATATTAGCAAAGTTATAGGTTTTGTCAAATAGAACAACTTTCATGTATAAAGATTTTCAAGTTTCAGTTTGAAATCCAGAGCAATTTTGATTTGAATCAAGTTTGAAAAAGTGTCCCCTTTTCTGTTCTTGAATGTAGTTCAAAAACTATTTGGAATTTTAAAATGTTCATATTGACAAAGTTGTAGATCTCGTTTTTCTGAACAACTTTGGTGTTTTGAGTTTTTGTCGCACAGTTCAATTTTTGAGAGTAATGTGCAAAATACAGAACCAGCTCAAAGTCAAACCCTAGGGCCTAGACTGTTCATCTTCCCGGGCGAGCTAGGGGGGGCCCGGCCATGGAACCCCGCCGGCCTTCGCGTTTGCCGTGCGTCCGAGCCCCGTTCGCCTGCGCTGACCCGATGCCTGTGACCGCACAATCTTTTCGCACGCGCACGGCGCAGAGCTGACCTCGCACACCCGTCCCCCACCCTGTTTTCCTCGGCCGCCGCGTGTTCGCCGCCGGCGAGCCATACGCCCGGACCCCGAACGCCAAATCTGCTGCCCTTCATCATGTTTTCGGTAGCACGCGCGACACCCGACCTTATCCGCCCCCGCACGCGTCTTGCCAGCCCCTGGCCGCGGCTATAAGAGCCCCGCCGAGCCGGCCGGAGTGAAACCCAGCTCCGCCACCGTAGCCAGAGCAAGCCCGAGCCTCCGCCTCTCCACCAGCTAGCCCTAAAGCTCCGCCGTGATCTCACGCAGCTTCACCACCCCTCAATTTGGTCGCTACCATCTCCATTCACCCGGCGTAGCTCGCCGTTGTCATCTCCGGCGAAAAACCCGGTGAGCTCGGATTCGGGAAATTCTTCCCCTCCGGCCATGATCATCCTCCACTGACCCCCACATCACCTTCCTTACTCCTTTGCGCCTCTGACTGACCCCTTGTGGTCGCTTGTGTCGCACAGGATCGCCGAGACGACGATCGCCGCCGTCCGCCGTTCGCCGGTCACCGTCGAACTCACCCCTCCGTTCATCCCCTCACCTCGCCGAGCCCCGCAATCGACACCGGTGAGCTCCCTGTTGCCTCCCATGCCCTCGGTTTCGCCACGGAGTGCCCGCAGTGGTCGGCGCAGCAGCGCCGCCGCCGTCTGGCCGCCGGCGAGCGCGGGGAGGAGACGAACAGTGCCTTTTTCTTTTTCTCCAAACATGTGAATAGTGTTCAAATTTCATCTTTTTGTATGATTTTCTGTGTTGATCCAAAATTTCTGAAAATTTGATGGTAGATTCTTTACACCTTGAAGTATTTTATAAAAATATAAAACTTGACTTTTCTATAAAAATTTGAAAATGAAAAATTCCCCTTTTAATTGAAAAATGGAGGTTTTGGTATTTTTGGAGAGTGATCTATAACTCCAAAAATTATGAGATCACTTTTTGTGAGCTAGTTATGCCATGGCAAGTCTCTGGTAAAATTTTGAAGTCTTTTGGAACAAGTTGATTTTTTTTGAGCTTTTATTTTAATTGTTAAATAGTGCCTTTTGCTAATTAATGTCTGATTTTATTTGAACACCTTAATGACCTCCAAAAATTATGAAATTTGTTTTGCCATCTATCTACACCATAATGAACTTATGTGATTAAATTGGTAATTTTTGGAGCAACTTCATAAAATGACCTTTTAAATAAATTAAGAAAATAGAAAAGATGGATTAGGGTTGGTAATAAGTGTTTGATGATGTGATCTTTGGATTGATTGATGTTCATAGACCCCTACCCTTTGGTCTATGATGTTTGTGATGCTATGTTTGGTTGATGCTTAGGATAATTATAATAAGGGCTAGTTTAATCAATATTGCTTAAGGAAGAAATGGTTACCTTTTATGCTCAACCTAGATTTCAATCATGCTTTGTTTAAAAGTAATCTAGAATCAGTGGAATTGTCTTGCACCATAAGTTCATATCATCATTCTCATGAGCATTCATCATTGCATCCGTATAGTTGACGAAGAAGGACCTGAAGTCGAGGTAGCCACCGAAGGATCTGTCCCCGAGGCAACCCCGAGCTCCGGCGCCTACACCACCAACCCCGAGTCTGCTCTTTTTGCCATCCAAGGCAAGCCCCGGTGCATTTAACCCTTTCCTTGAATTTATAAAGTGATTTCCTTAAATGCTTTTGAGTTAAATTATTGCATTAGGTTTATAGGAATTGAGTGATATCCTAACTGATGCATTATCCACCTTGACCACGGATACACCCGAAGCCTGCTTTTCAAAAGTATTTGAAAAATGCTTAGCAATGCTTATTGAATTAGACTTTGCAATAAAAATGCCAATTTCAAAAGTGTGATCACTGAAAGAAAATTTATGGGAATTTCTGGTTTACTCCCACTATTGGCTAAGTATCTGATCCGTACTTAGTCAATAGGAAGGAGAGGTTGTCCTTGCGTACGGTGCCGTCATGTTGTAGTCCGGGACTCAACAGTTGACACCGACCGGGACAGGGTTGAAAAACCGACAGGACCTGTACTCTTGGGTTAGAGTCCCGAGGTGCTTGTCGCTGGCGGAAAAATGTAGGGACCATCCGTATGGGGGCCTGCTGGTCAAGACTTGTAACTATTCACATACTACGGAAAGCTCTGGCTCCGAGAAATCCATTATTGCACCGACAACCGCGCACTGGGAGTGGAGAGATGGCGGAAGTAGCATGTACCCACGTGGGTTAGAGTCCCGGATTGGAGTGGTGTACTGTACTTCCGGGTGGCGTAGGACCGGGCCCAATCTTGGAGGAATCATGGAAGACGAGTTGGCATATGCAAGCTTGGGTGCTACATATGCAGTGTGGATAGGGATCCTCAGCTGAGTATTATTTATCCGGATTAACGTTGCTCCTCGGTTATGGAGACTTGGTCCACTGACTGTCAACGGAGAGTGGTTCTCAACTAGGAATGTTTTGAAATGTAAAATGAATCATGAATGATGAAGAATTGAGGAAGACTGAATCTTTCCAAAATAAAATAAGGTTTACAAAAATGCTTTTTCCGCAAAATACTTGAACTTGCTTAAAGCTTTACCTTGACTACCCTAAGCCTTCATTTCTGAGTCTTTTCCCTTTTTCTTTAGTCGGGTAAGTCTTGTTGAGTACCTTGTACTCAGGGTTTTATTACCCATGTTGCAGGTATGGCAGATTCCTCAGTATGCCTTGGACCCTGCTATGTGACTGTTGTTCAGGAAGAGGCCGATGAGGCCGATGAGTGATTATTCACCCTCGGGCTGGGTGAAGTATCTTTACCCTTCAGTTGTTGTCATATGCTACTCTGCCAACTCTATCTATTTGAACTATGGTCTGTAATAACTTCACTTTAATTTTATGTTGAACCCTGGTTTGTAAAACTATTGTTATCTAAGTCTTCCGCTATTTACTCCGATGTTATTGTCAAAATGTTCAAAAGATTGTAACTGAATTGTGAGATGATCCTGCGGACATCGGGCACTGATGTAGCCCAGTAGCGGAACCGGTCATAATCTCTTGGCTGTACGGGTCGACTGTCAGTGGTTGACGGTGATCAGTGGGCCATGGGATTAGGGCCGTTACGTTACAGAGTGGTATCGGAGCATCTCACTATGACGTTGCATCTTTTTGCGAAAACTTCAAAATGATTTTAACAAAAAAAAAACTAAACTTGACTATTTTGAGTCCAAATTGCTTCTCTCATCTCATCTTGTCTTTGGCAACTAGTAGCAAGACAACTTGTATAAGCCCTATGTACCTTACCTTAGTAATTGCATTACCTTGTTCCGTAGGAACGATTCATGCATCATGTCACATTCACTTAAGTTTATAAAAGAGTTCGTTGGGTTAGTGTGCCTATACCTTTTTCTTGCTAGCCTTTCTCATCTATAACCTCTTGTCCAGATATGGCCATCATCAAGCGGACTGCCCGCAAGTCGACTGGACCGAACGGTGTGTCGCGTCACCAGCTGGCGCCACGCACCGGAGAAGAGACTGGAGAATCCTCCAATAGTCGTCGCTTTCCCCGCCGCACCCGCAAGCAGCTGAAGGAGGAAATCAAGAATCTGAAGGCTGAAATGGAGAACATGGAGCATGACTTCTACCTTTCCCGCATGGAGTTTTATGAGGCACGAGCTTCCCTGGAGCAGGCCAACCGGAACACGGTTCGCGCTATCGAGCAGCGCAATGATGCTTGGACCCGCGAGGACGTTACCAGAGCCCAGCTCCATGGACTGCAGCAATACACCGCCCAGATCGAGCAGTTCAATGATATGCTTCATGAGGAAGTACACCAGCTGCACGACCAGCTTCACCCCGTGATTCCACCAGTTGCTGAGGACCCCGAAGACGGAGTCGTGGAGGAACCTGAAGTGGAACACGAGCCCGATCAGAATGAGGAAGTAGAACCTGCTGAAGATGTCCACGTTGAAGATGAAGATGAGGAGGAAGAGCCTGAGCTTATCATCGAGGATGATGATGATGATGAAGAGTTGATCTTCATCGATGACGACTAGACTCCTTGTGTCTGTACCATCTGCTTACCTAAAACCTTAGACTAGGTTTGGGGGCGTTAGTCTGTCTGTTGCCAAGTCTGACATGTATCTTTCTTTTCGTACCTTTTCCCTTATCAGTCTGTTGTCATCTTTATCAAGCCAGCTATCTTTGTATCAATGAAACTATCAATCGGTCGTTTCAGAACCTTTGTCCATATATGTTGAGTTCTGAGTTGCTTATACAGATGCCTGTGAACACCCGTACCGGAGCCGGAGGTGCTGGAGATGACCGTCTCCCAAACCCTCCACCTGTACCAGCTACCCTAGCAGATGCCATTGCAGCCTTGGCCGCCGCTGCCAATCTGATGGCTCAGAATCAAGGGCAGCAGAACAACGGCAACCGTGGTCGCCGCAACAACCAAGAGACAACCTATGTGGACTTCACTGAAACACGACCACCGGTCTTCACAAAGGCCGATGAACCTCTCGAGGCTGACGACTGGTTACGCACCACGGAACAGAAGTTCAGTCTACTGCACTGCACGGAGATCCAGAAGCCTCGGTTCGCTTCTCAGCAGCTCCGTGGTCCCGCAAGTGCCTGGTACGCCAACCTGTTGGCGGCCCAGCCGGAAGGTCACCAGCTGACCTGGGAAGAGTTCCGCACCGCCTTCAGAGCACATCACATCCCTTCGGGATTGATGAAGATGAAGTTGGATCAGTTCTTGGCCCTGCGACAGAAAGATTCCACCGTCATGCAGTACGTGGGACAATTCAACCACCTCAGCCAGTATGCCTCCGACTATGTCAACACAGAGGAAAAGAAGAGAGATTGTTTTCTCAGGGGTCTGCACCCTAAGATTCGCAGAGGTCTGTCCAACAACCTAAACGGATCCTACCATGATGTCGTTGACCGTGCTGTTGCTTACGAGGAAAGCAACCGCCAGTATCAGGAAGAGAAGAAGAAGAAGAAGGCTGGGTCTAGCAGTTTCTCCAGCAACCATAAGCGTCCAAGAATCATCTACCACCCCAGCCACCACCAAAACCGTGCCCCATACCCCCATCAGCAAGTGGTCGTTCGTACCGCGGCCACCACCCACAATGCCAACCAGCAAAGTGCCACTCAGCCGAACGCCCCCGGTGTTCGTGTCACCACCCCACAAACAGCTTACAACCATCCATGCTACAACTGTGGCCAAGTTGGTCACTGGTCTCGCGAGTGCCCAAAACCCAAGAAGAATGCCCAGCATGCACAGAAAGGCCCTGGAGGATCACAGCAGCAGCACCGTGCACCGCAGCAGCACGTCCAGAAGGGCAAGCTTGTCAGGAAGCACGGGCAAGTCTACTTCACCACCGTCAGTAACATCCCAGACGGAGATCCCGTCATGCTCGGTAGGTTCCCTGTTGCCAATCATCCTGCAGTCGTCTTGTTTGATTCTGGTGCATCGCATTCCTTCATCAGTCGCACTTTTGTCATCAAGCATGAGTTGCCCATGGGGGAGTTAAAAGAAAGTTTCTGCATACTTTCGCCTGGAGGGCGGATAAATACTAAGGAAGTGGTCCGCAGTATACCAGTAATGTTGGGGAAACATGTCTTTCCTACCACCATGATAGTACTGCGCGATCAAGAGATAGATGTCATCTTAGGCATGAATTGGATGTGTCAGTATAAAGCCATGATGGACATCTTGAATAGAGTTGTGAGAGTGGATATTCCTAACAGTACCGCCAAACTCCTTCTCCAACTTCCTATGCCTTCAAAACCAGCTACCACACAGCTAAATGCTACCTATGATCAAGGGATCCGAGATATCCCCGTGGTCTGCGAGTTCCCTGATGTCTTTCCAGAAGATTTACCTGGTCTGCCTCCTGACCGTGATGTTGAGTTTGCTATAGAGCTAAAGCCCGGGACTGCTCCTATATCCCGTAGAGCTTATCGAATGCCTCCCAGAGAGTTGGCAGAGCTGAAGATCCAATTGCAAGAGCTATTGGATAAGGGTCTCATTCGCCCAAGTTCATCTCCTTGGGGCTGTCCTGCTATCTTTGTGAAGAAGAAGGACAAAAGCCTTCGTCTGTGCGTTGACTATCGCCCGCTCAACGAGGTCACCATCAAAAATAAATATCCCTTGCCTCGCATTGATCTTCTGTTTGACCAGTTATCTGGAGCCAGAGTGTTTTCCAAGATCGACCTCAGATCTGGCTATCATCAAATAAAAATTCGTCCCGAAGATATTCCCAAAACAGCTTTCACCACCAGATACGGTCTATATGAGTACTTGGTCATGTCTTTTGGCTTGACCAATGCCCCCGCTCATTTCGTGTATCTCATGAACTCTGTGTTCATGCCAGAGCTCGATAAATTTGTAGTCGTGTTCATTGACGACATCCTTGTTTATTCAAGAACTCCTGAAGATCATGCCAAGCATCTTCGTGTCGTTCTCTCTCGTCTCAGAGATCACCAGCTGTATGCCAAGTTCAGTAAATGTGAATTCTGGCTAGATCGAATTCAATTCCTTGGTCATGTCCTGTCCGCTGAAGGTGTGTCAGTTGACCCTGGAAAAGTGGCAAATATCTTGGATTGGAAGCCACCTACCACTGTCCGCGAAGTTCGCAGCTTCATGGGAATGGCTGGATACTATCGTCGTTTCATCCCAGACTTCTCCAGAGTTGCCAAGCCTATCACAGAGTTGTTAAAGAATTCCGTGGATTTTGTTTGGTCAACAGCCTGTGAGCAAGCTTTTCAAGCCTTGAAGAAACTACTAACTACATCACCAGTCCTAGCTCAACCAGACATCGAGAAACCCTTTGATGTATACTGTGATGCATCTGGTACTGGGTTAGGCTGTGTTTTGATGCAAGAAGGTCGAGTGATCGCTTATGCCTCACGGCAGCTTAGGCGACATGAGGAGAGTTATCCAACCCATGACCTTGAGTTAGCAGCAGTGGTACATGCTTTGAAGATATGGCGTCATTATCTGTTGGGCAGTACCTGCAATGTGTACACCGATCATAAGAGCCTGAAGTATATCTTCACTCAAGAAGAGTTGAACATGAGGCAGAGAAGATGGCTTGAGTTGATTAAAGATTATGATCTCGAAGTACATTACCATCCTGGTAAGGCAAATGTAGTTGCCGATGCCCTCAGTCGCAAGTCATACTGCAACTGTCTGACGACGAAGCCCTATGATCTTTCCTTGTGCCATGCTCTTGAAAGGATGGGTATTGAGATAGTTCCGCAAGGAAGCCTGAACAATGTCAGGATAGAAACATCGGTCAAGGAACAAGTCATCGCTGCACAGAAAGATAACCCTGGAATCAAGCACATCATCGAAAAGGTCCAGACCGGTAAGGCTGATTGTTTCAGGATCGATGATGTAGGAGTTGTTTGGTTCAAGAACCGTCTAGTAGTTCCCAAGGTGCCTGAGTTGAGACAGTTGATCCTTGATGAGGCACACCTGTCTAGGTTTTCCATCCACCCCGGCAGCAACAAGATGTACCAGGATCTAAGGCAGAGATTCTGGTGGACAAAGATGAAGATTGAAATCGCTTGCTATGTCGCTCGCTGTGATACTTGTCAAAAAGTCAAAGCCGTGCACATGAAGCCTGGAGGAGAATTGCAACCTTTGTCAGTACCTGGTTGGAAGTGGGAGGATATCAGCATGGATTTTATCAATGGATTGCCCAAGACTCAAAAAGGATTCGATTCCATTTGGGTAATCGTGGACCGACTCACCAAACAAGCTCACTTTCTGCCAGTCAAGACCAGCTACGCCGTCCCCACGTATGCCGCCTTGTACAAGAACAACATAGTGAAGCTTCATGGAATACCCAAGACCATTATCTCAGATCGTGGTACTCAGTTTGTCGCAAAGTTCTGGAAAGCGTTCCATACCTCACTTGGAACCAAGCTCTTGCATAGTACGGCATATCATCCACAAACAGATGGACAAACTGAGCGAGTCAACCAAGTGTTAGAGGATATGTTGAGAGCATGTGTGCTCACCTTCGCAGATACTTGGGATGACTGTTTGCCCTTGGCAGAGTTCTCATATAATAACAGTTATCAAGAAAGCATCAAAATGGCACCATTTGAAGCACTGTACGGTCGTCGTTGTCGTACACCCCTCAGTTGGTCTGAGCCCGGAGAAAGAGAATTCTTTGGAGTTGACCTGGTCAAAGATATGGAAGAGAAAGTCAAGCAGATACAAGAGAACATGAAGATTGCCCAATCCCGACAAAAGAGTTATGCTGACAAGAGACGTCGACCTCTGAAGTTTCAAGTTGGAGATTACGTATATCTCAAGGTCTCACCAACCAAAGGAGTCACTCGTTTTGGGGTCAAGGGAAAGTTAGCACCCCGCTACATTGGTCCGTTTGAGATTTTGGAATGTTGTGGCAAGGTAGCTTACAAGCTGAAGTTGCCCGATCATCTCTCTGCTGTCCACAATGTTTTCCATGTCTCCCAACTCAAGAAGTGCCTCCGAGTACCAGAACATGTCGTGGAAGTTGAAGGTGTCGAGCTAGAACCTGATCTATCCTACTCGGAATATCCAGTTCGCGTGTTGGATCACAAAGATCGAGTTACTCGAAGAACTACCACAAGGTGGTACAAAATCCAGTGGAACCAGCACTCTGAAGAAGAAGCTACTTGAGAATCTGAAGACTTCTTGGCAAAGAACTATCCCGACTTTCTCGAATCCCTGTCTATGTAAAGTTTTGCTTTTATCCCTTCTTTGTCCTTTCTTAAGACGTAGAATCTCGGGGCGAGATTTCTTTAAGGGGGGAAGGCTGTAACACCTCTGGTGTTTAAGCATGTAATTAACTTGACATATCATCATTAGCATCATTAATCATCTTGATCATGAATTCATGTGTATGCATTTGCTTAGTGTATCATTTTATGTGATGTACCTCTATTGCAAAAACCCTTATTAGCCCACTTCTTCCTATAGGGGCAAAATGGTAATTTCACCTCTGTGCCTAGTTCTATGTAATTCTTGTTCAAATTTAGTGCCCTGATGTTTGTTGCTTTGATCAAAGTTCAAAAGTCAGATTTGATTTGATTTTCCTTTTGCAAAACCCTAAAATCTCAAATCCTGGATTTATTCCCTTTTTGATAACTTTTTCAAAATTCAAAATTTTGAGTTGGTTCAAAAATCAAAGTTGTGAATCTGACCTAGAGGAACAACTTTGGTATTTACAGATTTCCATGTTTCTATATAAAATTTGAAGTAATTTCAAATTCATTCAAATTCCAGTTTTTGTCCCCTTTTCAGTTTTAAAAATTTATTCAAAAACTATTGAGTTTCAGAAAAAGTGTATATTAGCAAAGTTATAGGTTTTGTCAAATAGAACAACTTTCATGTATAAAGATTTTCAAGTTTCAGTTTGAAATCCAGAGCAATTTTGATTTGAATCAAGTTTGAAAAAGTGTCCCCTTTTCTGTTCTTGAATGTAGTTCAAAAACTATTTGGAATTTTAAAATGTTCATATTAACAAAGTTGTAGATCTCGTTTTTCTGAACAACTTTGGTGTTTTGAGTTTTTGTCGCACAGTTCAATTTTTGAGAGTAATGTGCAAAATACAGAACCAGCTCAAAGTCAAACCCTAGGGCCTAGACTGTTCATCTTCCCGGGCGAGCTAGGGGGGGGCCCGGCCATGGAACCCCGCCGGCCTTCGCGTTTGCCGCGCGTCCGAGCCCCGTTCGCCTGCGCTGACCCGATGCCTGTGACCGCACAATCTTTTCGCACGCGCACGGCGCAGAGCTGACCTCGCACACCCGTCCCCCACCCTGTTTTCCTCGGCCGCCGCGTGTTCGCCGCCGGCGAGCCATACGCCCGGACCCCGAACGCCAAATCCGCTGCCCTTCATCATGTTTTCGGTAGCACGTGCGACACCCGACCTTATCCGCCCCCGCACGCGTCTTGCCAGCCCCTGGCCGCGGCTATAAGAGCCCCGCCGAG
Organism: Coix lacryma-jobi var. lacryma-jobi; assembly: GCA_009763385.1. NCBI lineage: Eukaryota > Viridiplantae > Streptophyta > Magnoliopsida > Poales > Poaceae > Coix > Coix lacryma-jobi. The sequence continues at coordinate 125,771,641 of CM019827.1, read as the reverse complement.
CCGGCCGGAGTGAAACCCAGCTCCGCCACCGTAGCCAGAGCAAGCCCGAGCCTCCGCCTCTCCACCAGCTAGCCCTAAAGCTCCGCCGTGATCTCACGCAGCTTCACCACCCCTCAATTTGGTCGCTACCATCTCCATTCACCCGGCGTAGCTCGCCGTTGTCATCTCCGGCGAAAAACCCGGTGAGCTCGGATTCGGGAAATTCTTCCCCTCCGGCCATGATCATCCTCCACTGACCCTCATATCACCTTCCTTACTCCTTTGCGCCTCTGACTGACCCCTTGTGGTCGCTTGTGTCGCACAGGATCGCCGAGACGACGATCGCTGCCGTCCGCCGTCCGCCGGTCACCGTCGAACTCACCCCTCCGTTCATCCCCTCACCTCGCCGAGCCCCGCAATCGACGCCGGTGAGCTCCCTGTTGCCTCCCGTGCCCTCGGTTTCGCCACGGAGTGCCCGCAGTGGCCGGCGCAGCAGCGCCGCCGCCGTCTGGCCGCCGGCGAGCGCGGGGAGGAGACGAACAGTGCCTTTTTCTTTTTCTCCAAACATGTGAATAGTGTTCAAATTTCATCTTTTTGTATGATTTTCTGTGTTGATCCAAAATTTCTGAAAATTTGATGGTAGATTCTTTACACCTTGAAGTATTTTATAAAAATATAAAACTTGACTTTTCTGTAAAAATTTGAAAATGAAAAATTCCCCTTTTAATTGAAAAATGGAGGTTTTGGTATTTTTGGAGAGTGATCTATAACTCCAAAAATTATGAGATCACTTTTTGTGAGCTAGTTATGCCATGGCAAGTCTCTGGTAAAATTTTGAAGTCTTTTGGAACAAGTTGATTTTTTTTGAGCTTTTATTTTAATTGTTAAATAGTGCCTTTTGCTAATTAATGTCTGATTTTATTTGAACACCTTAATGACCTCCAAAAATTATGAAATTTGTTTTGCCATCTATCTACACCATAATGAACTTATGTGATTAAATTGGTAATTTTTGGAGCAACTTCATAAAATGACCTTTTAAATAAATTAAGAAAATAGAAAAGATGGATTAGGGTTGGTAATAAGTGTTTGATGATGTGATCTTTGGATTGATTGATGTTCATAGACCCCTACCCTTTGGTCTATGATGTTTGTGATGCTATGTTTGGTTGATGCTTAAGATAATTATAATAAGGGCTAGTTTAATCAATATTGCTTAAGGAAGAAATGGTTACCTTTTATGCTCAACCTAGATTTCAATCATGCTTTGTTTAAAAGTAATCTAGAATCAGTGGAATTGTCTTGCACCATAAGTTCATATCATCATTCTCATGAGCATTCATCATTGCATCCGTATAGTTGACGAAGAAGGACCTGAAGTCGAGGTAGCCACCGAAGGATCTGTCCCCGAGGCAACCCCGAGCTCCGGCGCCTACACCACCAACCCCGAGTCTGCTCTTTTTGCCATCCAAGGCAAGCCCCGGTGCATTTAACCCTTTCCTTGAATTTATAAAGTGATTTCCTTAAATGCTTTTGAGTTAAATTATTGCATTAGGTTTATAGGAATTGAGTGATATCCTAACTGATGCATTATCCACCTTGACCACGGATACACCCGAAGCCTGCTTTTCAAAAGTATTTGAAAAATGCTTAGCAATGCTTATTGAATTAGACTTTGCAATAAAAATGCCAATTTCAAAAGTGTGATCACTGAAAGAAAATTTATGGGAATTTCTGGTTTACTCCCACTATTGGCTAAGTATCTGATCCGTACTTAGTCAATAGGAAGGAGAGGTTGTCCTTGCGTACGGTGCCGTCATGTTGTAGTCCGGGACTCAACAGTTGACACCGACCGGGACAGGGTTGAAAAACCGACAGGACCTGTACTCTTGGGTTAGAGTCCCGAGGTGCTTGTCGCTGGCGGAAAAATGTAGGGACCATCCGTATGGGGGCCTGCTGGTCAAGACTTGTAACTATTCACATACTACGGAAAGCTCTGGCTCCGAGAAATCCATTATTGCACCGACAACCGCGCACTGGGAGTGGAGAGATGGCGGAAGTAGCATGTACCCACGTGGGTTAGAGTCCCGGATTGGAGTGGTGTACTGTACTTCCGGGTGGCGTAGGACCGGGCCCAATCTTGGAGGAATCATGGAAGACGAGTTGGCATATGCAAGCTTGGGTGCTACATATGCAGTGTGGATAGGGATCCTCAGCTGAGTATTATTTATCCGGATTAACGTTGCTCCTCGGTTATGGAGACTTGGTCCACTGACTGTCAACGGAGAGTGGTTCTCAACTAGGAATGTTTTGAAATGTAAAATGAATCATGAATGATGAAGAATTGAGGAAGACTGAATCTTTCCAAAATAAAATAAGGTTTACAAAAATGCTTTTTCCGCAAAATACTTGAACTTGCTTAAAGCTTTACCTTGACTACCCTAAGCCTTCATTTCTGAGTCTTTTCCCTTTTTCTTTAGTCGGGTAAGTCTTGTTGAGTACCTTGTACTCAGGGTTTTATTACCCATGTTGCAGGTATGGCAGATTCCTCAGTATGCCTTGGACCCTGCTATGTGACTGTTGTTCAGGAAGAGGCCGATGAGGCCGATGAGTGATTATTCACCCTCGGGCTGGGTGAAGTATCTTTACCCTTCAGTTGTTGTCATATGCTACTCTGCCAACTCTATCTATTTGAACTATGGTCTGTAATAACTTCACTTTAATTTTATGTTGAACCCTGGTTTGTAAAACTATTGTTATCTAAGTCTTCCGCTATTTACTCCGATGTTATTGTCAAAATGTTCAAAAGATTGTAACTGAATTGTGAGATGATCCTGCGGACATCGGGCACTGATGTAGCCCAGTAGCGGAACCGGTCATAATCTCTTGGCTGTACGGGTCGACTGTCAGTGGTTGACGGTGATCAGTGGGCCATGGGATTAGGGCCGTTACGTTACAAAGTGTGCACCACACCTACCTCAATAGACTCATCTAGGTCAAGCTACTGATTCACACCCCTCTTTATAGTACGGCCAAAGGAAAAAACAAAGACCTAAGACTACCTAAGTGTCCTCCAACACCATGTGACACTTAGCCTAGCCTACCACCGTCTTCGTCGTCCGTCCTTTGAAAACCGAAACGATTTCCATCGCTAGGGGACATGAACTCCATATGCCCGTATCGTCGCCATTACCGTGACCTAACTTATCCCTGTTTCTGCAAAACACACGTTAGTCACAGTAATCTTGTGTTTCATCCAATCACCGAAACCCACTAGGGGCCAAGATGCGTTCAGGGGCCCCGCTCTTCAGTCCGCTACGGACAGGATTCACTCCTAGGCCGACCGAGTCTCTCTACGCTATGACGACCTCCGTGACACAAGACCTGTCGGCCACCTTCAGCGAGCTCACTGGGTTTCCCACGCCAGATCTGCAGGACCCAGTCCGGACGTCTACAGCTCCAGTTACTTCTACTACCGAGACTCTCCCGAGCTCAGTAGCGTCCTCAGAGCAGACGGAGCCCGTCCAGTCCGAGACCACGATGACCGTGCAGGCTGAGTTACCTCCGATACATGAGCTTCCACACTCCACTACTCAGCTTGACACTACTACAGAGACTGCGACGGAGTCAGTGCCAGAGTCAGAGCAGGCAGAGCAGTCCGTCCCGGAGCAGACCCCGACCGCTTCTCAGCAGCTTCCAGCACCAGAGGGTCAGCAGGCTACCGGCGACTCGTCCTCCGACTCTGAGGCCCTCCTTCAGCAGTTCGAGTTCACGCAGAGGACTCCGGAGACGGCACCTGACTCGTCTGCACCACCTCCGCCCTCCGACGCGTAGTTTGGCGCTTGATGCCAAAGGGGGAGAGTGCCCGAGTATAGCGATAGGGGGAGTGATGTGAGAGGGTTTTGATATCTTATGTTGTGTTTCGCTCGCATACGCTCTTTACTTATCGCATCTTTTGTGCATATTTATGTTATATACTTATGTTATGGATCTCATGACATGTTTGTGCTCACTATGATATTATATATGACATGTCATTTCGCTTTACTCGACTACTTGTGCTCAATTCTCATTTGTCATGTATTCGAGTTGTTTACTCTTGCACTTGCTATTCATTCTAACTTGTTGAGTGCAGGATGTTGGCATGATATGTATGAACTTGCCCTAATCATTTTCTCTTTTTCATTGCAAGTTCGTACATGTCATGACTTGAAAACCTCTTCTCTCTATACTCGATCTCGTGTTGTCATCAATCACCAAAAAGGGGGAGATTGAACGCATCTTGGCCCCTAGTGGGTTTCGGTGATTGGATGAAACACAAGATTACTGTGACTAACGTGTGTTTTGCAGAAACAGGGATAAGTTAGGTCACGGTAATGGCGACGATACGGGCATATGGAGTTCATGTCCCCTGGCGATGGAAATCGTTTCGGTTTTCAAAGGACGGACGACGAAGACGGTGGTAGGCTAGGCTAAGTGTCACATGGTGTTGGAGGACACTTAGGTAGTCTTAGGTCTTTGTTTTTTCCTTTGGCCGTACTATAAAGAGGGGTGTGAATCAGTAGCTTGACCTAGATGAGTCTATTGAGGTAGGTGTGGTGCACACTTGTTATTTCATAGCCCTAGGTAGCTCAGAGAGATGCCTTATGTCGAGAGGAACAAAAGTCGTTAAGACCGCGTCGCGATCCGAGTTGATCTTGCCCTTGGTATGGGCATCGGATGCTGGATCAGTGGGCATCGGAGGCTCCGATGCCCACACCGACCTAGGGTTTGGTCTGGTGCGTGGCATCGGAGGCTCCGATGGTGCCACATCGGATCGTCCGGTGTCACTGTTCACTTGGGAGTGAACTGTGGGGGGCATCGGACGCTGGCATCGGACGCTGAGGGCCAGCGTCCGATGGCCATGCAGAGATGTTCCAGAGAGGTCTTTTTGGCATCGGACGCGTCCGATGCAAGGGCATCGGAAGCTCCCCAGTGTCCGATGCTCCATAAACATATCTGACAAACTGGTACAGTCGACCGTTGGTCGAGGTCATCGGCGCGTCCGATGTTAGGCATCGGAGCGTCCGATGACCCTGCAGAAACCCAGTTTTGTCCTGTTTTTGGATGGCCGGTTGGGGGAGTATATATACTTCCTTCCCTCCATCCATTTGAGTGTTCTTGCCACTTCCATCAGCTGATAAACACCTTGTGAGTGTGAGTGAGTGCAAGAGCCCTAGTGAGGTTGAGTGATTTGCTAATTGTGAGAATTAGACACCTCCTAGTGAGAATTGAGTAGCAAGTGTGCATCCATCCATCTCTTTGGCCTTGTGTTGGTCAAGTGAGAGTTCTAGCTTGTTACTCTTGGTGATCGGCATCACCTAGACGGCTTGGTGGCGATCGGAGAGCTTGGTGATCATCCGGAGGCATTGTGGATGACCCAAGCCAAGTTGTGACCGGTAGCGAGCGATTCACCGGGCCGGAGTGGCGAAGAATCAGCTCGTAGTGAGCACTTGATCCTTGCGCGGATCAAGGGGGAGCGATACCCTTGCGCGGGTGCTCCAACGAGGACTAGGGGGGTGTGCCGACACCTCGATACCTCGGCAAAAAGATCGTCGAGTCATCTCTACTCTTTTACTTACGCATTTACTTTCAAGCAATTCATTTCCGCATTACTCTTGTTGTTCATTCTATATTGAATTGGTTTGTTAGAGTAGGAGTGGCTTAGACTTGGTCTTTTGTGCAGTAGATTAAATAGAATCACACTTCTAGGCACTAGGGGGTTAATTGAGACTTGATAGGTTTTATTATTGCAAGAAGATTTAGAAAAGCCCAATTCACCCCCCCTCTTGGGCATCTTGATCCTTTCAACTGGAATGCAATAACAATTGCCACTCGATCATGAAATCACCAAGACAAATTGTTGGCTCACTGAGGTCCACGAAAATGTTAAGATAGGAAGGTGCCAGGCCACACAAATTACTTGCCTCGTCAAAATCAACCCCACACTTTGTTACAATGCCACAAATTGTGTGTTCGTTAACAAAGCAAAAATTTTAGCATGTCACATTGTATGTTGCGACCCTAATTTGGTAAATTAAAAATGGACTAATTACAAAACTAATTTACAAGCTGGAGGCTAATTTGCGAGACAAATCTATTAAACTTAGTTAGTCCATGATTTGACAATGTTGTGATACAATAAATATTAGCTAATAATAGATTAATAGACTTAATAGATTCATCTTGTTAAGCATTGTATGACGGTATAATTAGTTTTATAATTAGTCTATTTTTAATAGACTAAATTAGTGCTACAACATCCTATGTGACATGGCAAAAATTTTAGCCCCAGAAATGAACAACCGGGTGCGTGTTCGTTTCCCTGGCTAAAATTTTAGCCCTGTCACATCGGATGTTCCGATCCTAATTTAGCTAATTAAAAATAGACTATTTACAAAACTAATTTATCAGTCGAAAGCTAATCCACGAGACTAATTTATTACAGTTAATTAGTTCATGATTTGATAATATGGTATTGCAGTAAACGTTTGTTAATGATGGATTAACTTGACTTAATAGATTTATCTTGTTGATTCTTGTGTGAAGGTGTAATTAGTTTTATAATTAGACTTTTCTTAATAGACTAAATTAGTATCGCAACATCAGATGTGATATGGGTAAAATTTTAGCCAACAAAACCAACACGCCAAGGGGGTATGTTAGTTGGTGGGTGAAAAGTTTTTGGGTGTCACATCGGATGTTGTGGCACTATTTTAGTCTATTAAAAATAAATTAATAAAAAACAAATTACATATTCTGTCAAAAATCTGTGAGACGAATTTATTAAAACTAATTAATCTGTTATTAGCACATGTTTACTGTAGCACAATATTATCAAATCATGGACTAAAAAAATCATTCCGCAAAGTTATCATAATCTGTGTAAATTAGTTATTTTTTAGTTTATATTTAATACTTCATACATAACATATGTCCAAATATTCGATGTGATAGGTGAAAAATTTTTGGGTGGAAACTAAACGCCCGTTAAGATCAAAAGTAGAGGAGTCTACCGCCAGGATCATGTTATGCCCAACATCGATAAATTTGAGGACTGCTTTCTGGTTCACACTGATCCACCAAAACCAGGCATGGAATGAAGAATGGCTTTAGAAACAAACTGGGTTGAATCAAATACTACATCATTGTGGGTTTCCTGGATTTATTCTAGGATTTAACGGTGCTGTTCTTTCAGTGGTAGGCGACGTGCCCGTCGACAGCGAGGCGTCTGTGGTGACTTCGTCGATCTCGAGATTTGCCGGTCCAACTCGGTTCTTTGGAGGTGCTCATAGGGATAGGGTGTGCGTGCGTGCGTTTATAGTAGAGGTAGGGTGAATGTGTGCTCGTGTTTGTGAGTGTCTGCGTCTGTAACTGGGTCTCGCAAAAAAAAAGATGGCCTATCCAGTAGTTTAATCAAACAAGGAGTTGTGATAATCTGGTTAATCACGACAGGTAACAATTGATACCCCTAAGATCTGCTGCTTTTGATCTAACAGACCACGACCAACTTTCAAGTGAAAACTATTGTATAAATTATCCAATCGGGATTATTCCACTCTGAAATCCTGAATTTGCCATTACCCGCAGCAGATCATAGAACTCCACTACTCAACGAGCATGGATCAGATCAAAAAAGCAGTCAGACTCCACAGTAAAATCATCTCTATCTCTGTCCATTCTATCACCAGAACACTCCACACTACTACACCATGGGCCTTTAGCCCCGGTTGGTAATACCAACCGGGACTAAAGAGGCCTCCAGCCGTGGAGGCCTCTTTAGTCCCGGTTGGTATTATCAATCGGGGCTAAAGGGTGTTTTCTTTTTTTCTTTTTCTTTTCTTTTCATTTGGTTATTGTTTTGGTTTTACAATTACATTAGGTTTTCTAATACGTATTCTTCGCTGTTAATATATTATATTAGGGTTTCAAATATGTATTCTTCGCTGATAATATATGTATGTGCATACCTATAATATATATATATATGCACATAAAATTTACAATTACACACAAATAAAATATGAAACTATATATATTATAGAACTAGCTATACATATATACATAAAATTTACAATATTATCCACACATCCTTAATATTTACAACACAAATATTGTTCCTGACTTAGAGGTCATACAAGTGTTCGTCTTGGTTTGGCTTCATTGGATCATCTTTGTTAAACCAGTGCTCGGTGTCGGGCTTAAGGACATGGTTATTAAGGAAGCCAGCGATGGTCTCTTGAATTGCTTTGAGGCGGACCTTATCCATCACCTGGTTCTTCAACCATGTCTCCTTCAATTTGGATTAAAAGAAAAAGAAAGTATTAACATACATAATATTTATGTAATAGGAACAAATAAATGAAATGGATTTATTTACATATTACGTACTTGCTGACTCTGTAGAGGAGTTCTTTTTTCATACACCATCAGGAACTCGCAAATATAGTACGCACATAGATTGTTTTTCGGTGACTGTGGTAGAACCCACTATACAAGATATAAAAAGATTACTCTCGGCTAAGCGCGTGTGTGCTGAGTGATGCTAATTAAGGTAAAGATGCAGGGAGGTAGTACAACTTACATTTAGTCGTAGAGGATCAGGAAGTTGCGCTTTCAGATCCGGACGATGTTTCTCAACAAACCAAGCCCAAACCCTGCACAATATAATTGAATTGTTAATTAATTATTACAGAGTTAAAGAGCAGAAATCAATATTTAAAGATCAAATTTACCCTCGAATAATATCTATCATACCTTGGTAATCTTCTTGTAGTTTTTTCAGAGAGTCATAGATTAGCAAACGACTCTCGTGGAGATCGAACATAATTAGTATCCAGTGAAACCTACATTTATTTATAGAGTCAACATATATATCTTTATGTCAACCTATAATAAAATGTGCACACTCACCCAAAGTTGTAGGGGAATAGTATATATCTTTTGTCCCTTTGGTTTATGAAAAACCTCCAGAAATTCCTCTCTGTTTGAGTTTTCCATGCATCGGGGGGAGTACTTGGGTCCTTGAGTACGATATATGGATCGATGAAACCAATCTCCTTGTCATGTTTGCGCCGAGTTCTCTCATCATGTTTCGGCATATGTTTAGAAACGCTTCTAGTGTGAGGATAATTACTTATACATATACATGTTATGGAATGGAGTCTTTCTAAAATTCAGTCTCTAAAAACATCTACAACAGTCCTCCAATACTTCATCCCCAATATTTCTAATTTTTGCAAACAAATAATTTAAATTATCTCTATTTCTCAAAAAAAATTAAATAAACTAATTAAACCGGTCACATTTAGGGTACTACTTTTAGGCTACTATTTTTTTTTTGACATTCTTATTCAACAATGAGTCTTAGGCAATTTGTCTAACCCGCTAATAAAAGACATCTCGCAGAGCATATGCTTCATCCTACCAGCGTCAACATTTGGGATGCCACAACTTCTTGCAGCAAATTAAAGTATTACCCGGCCACATTTTGTAAATTAAAATATTATATATTTCTAATTTTTGTAAACAAATGATTTAAATGATCTCTATTTCTCCAAAAAAATTTAAATAAACTAATTAAATTGGTCACATTTAGGGTACTACTTTTAGGTGCTAATTGTTTTTTCATCAAAATATTCAAACTATCAAGTGAATGAACTCAAAATAGCGTAGAAAGCATAATTCAAAAACCATACATATATGTGGCAACTAAAAATATGAGAAAATGAAGCTAGTAACCTTTGAACGAGTCAATGGTGGCGTAGATGTGATGAAATAAATCAATCGCCGGAGATGTGTTATAAAAAAAATCACTGGAGAAGAGAGCAAACAAGCAAGAAGACTGTGAATGAAGAAAGTGAAGTGAGAGAGCTCGGGCACAGCTGAAAGTGGGAGGGACATTTAGTCCCGATCCTTACCAGCCGGGGCTAAATGCCAACTTCAGCCCCGGCCGGTAACAGAGACCGGGGCAAAAGCTTTAGTCCCGTTTGGTGTCACCAACCGAGGCTAAAGATTGACCTTTCACCAACCGGGACTAAAGGTCTCTCTGACAAATGAGCCGTTGGGCAGGGGACCTCTGGTCCCGGTTGGTATTACCAACCGGGGCTAAAGACCTTTCTAGTTCCGGACGTAAATTTTTTTTTTGACTAATACTGATTTTACAAATTGTCCAAAGACCTGTTCTCTAGCAGTGCCAGCAACACACAGCTCGGGTCTCCAAGAGGCAAGACAGGAAATGAGCAATTACGTGGGGAGGAGGCGAAGAGCACGAGGCCATCATGGAGGTACTGGCCGTAGCAGTGGAGCGAGAGCTTGGGGTCATCGGCGAGGCAAAGTCGAGATCGAACCCGCGCGTCTGGAGAGCTGAAGAAGGCCGAGTGCGATGATCGCACGAGCAGATCGTCTAGTAGGACCAGCAGCCGTCACCTGTGGGGCCGTGTTCGTACGTAAGGTGGACGGCGGTGGCTGGACGGGTGATCGTCGCACTATGACAGAACCTCCTGAATTAATAAGGCCCACGAGTAACTGTCCTTGTCCTACAGACCTCAGACAGTCATACCCTGTGCCCCATAACCCAAAAGACCCATCACGTGTCATCGGGTAACCCGACTCATTCACGTTTCTTTACACTCCCAAGATCATTGCAAGAGTCATGCAGTATTACAACATTTCGCAAATAATATACATCAGAGATAAAAGTGCGGAAGTATTACACCATAAGTTTTACAAACCAGTTGTTCAAACTCACGTCGTTATTACAAACCAGAGTTTCAGACTTCACCCTAAGTCGTGGAAGCAACATTAATAAAAACTGTATTTCACACAAATAACCCCGCCTAAGCGTTGCATTACTCCTCCCCGGACATGTCCGCCTCAATGACGGTCACGCAACAAGCCTCAAAGCAAGGCTGCTCGTGAACATCACCTGCAATAGGGGTTTAACAAACTCTGAGTACAAAGGTACTCAACAAGGCTTAACCGACAAGATAGGAGAAGAAACAGATATGCTGGTTTGGGTAGGCTCAACAGTATTTTTCATTTGCATAAAAGCTTACTAGGGTAATTCTAGATCCAAATTTTACTTAATCATTTAAGTACATAGTAAGAACTGAAAGTGAACACTAGTGAAATATCATTATCATTCTTTCTTAAACAAGTTCCATTTTATTCTACGATGCGAGTCGAAAGATTGAGTCTCCTTAACCGAGGAGCACGACGATTCGAACCGATTAAACCAGATCTGGGAGTTTTCCACGATCATACGATATATGTAGACCCTGGATCACACATATAACAACCCCAACCTCGGATCCTCCAAACAAGACCGGGTCCGCGCCACCCGAGAGTACTCGTACACCTCCAATCCGGGACTTTAACCCACGAGGGTACCTAGTACTCCCGCCATCTCTCCACTCCCAGTGCGCGAGTAGCTGTTCTCATTTAAGAACCACCAAGGTAGGGCTTACCGTAGCATATGATCAGTACTTCACAGCTTCTCAATCTAGCAGGCCAACAACGGTTAACCCTAATCCGACACATCCGGGTCACCCTACACCAACCCAAGGTTCGATGCATGTGCCCGTTTGGTCTTAACCATCATTCTTTCCCATTATCATTCCAAAACGATAAATATTGAAAACATTTATCAAAAGCTTCATAAAGCAAGGCTACGCATTTCTATCATTTGCATAAAGTAGGTATCAAGGAATGATATATCGATAAAAAGGTAGATCATGCATCAACAGGTTTAAAGCATTTATTTGATAAACATCTAATGCATCAGGTTATCGAAATTAAGTGTAATTGTAAATCCAAGGAAATGGTGAAATGAACCGGGGCTTGCCTTCGTTGACCGAAAAAGTCGGAAACTCCTGATATTCCGGATTAACAGGACACTCCGAACTCCCTGGACCAACCTCGTCCGGATAATCGACCCCTTCGGAAACTACGTGATAAAAGAGTGCATGTTTGATGAGATGCTCATGTCATGATCATGGTAAAGATGGAAATTTACTAAGTTATAAACATTTGACTTATAACAACTTTCCCTCACGGTAAAGTTGCAAGCCAACAAACCCAACTTGCATAAACATACATGGTTTATATGAGTGACACTTGCCTGCATCAAGCAGCAGATCAAGATAATTCACTCGGCAGTCAAGTAATTCAC